>WNGS01156782.1:0-11177 GCA_020271785.1 Procambarus virginalis
ACAATTGAACTCTGATAATATTTGAATTTCTTCCATAAGAACTCTTTAAGAATGTAGGTGTAAGTAAAACTCTGAATTATTTCGGTCTTAAAATGGTCTTTGACTAACTTTTGTCTTGAACTGGACTCTGACGATTTTTGGGGCTTAAACTGGACACTGGCTATTTTCAGCTTAACTGCACTCTGGTTAATTTTCGGTCTTTACTGTGACACTGACGAATATATACGATTTCTGTCTTTACTGGACTCTGACAATATATGAGTTTAACATAATCTCTGTCTTAAACAGACTCTGAAGAAAATAGGTCTTCAAATGTCTCTGTTGAAAATCGGTCTTCATATGTCTCTGAATAATTTTCGGTGTTTAAACTGGTCTCTGTTCAATTTCGGTCTTTACACATAACAGCTGCAAATAGATATAAAACTAAAGTCATGGCTAAGATGTCTGTTTTCCTTAACAAAACTTCTATGACAATATTCTCTGAAAATGGACTTTTTTCAAATTTGGTCATATACTCTTATATAAACTCCTATGATAATATGAATTCTGAAATATTTTCATAAAAACTGAACTCTGAAAATTTTGAATTTTCTCTATAAGAACTCTTAACAAACTTCTAAGAACATATTCTCAGAAAATGGTCTTTGAAAAATGCATAATTTTGAAAACAAACAAAATTTGACTGTAGAGTTTACCTGGAACCCCTACAGTCCATTCCCAAGAGAAAACTCATGTCCCTATAACTTTCAAGGTCAACAACCAGAACATTGAAACGTGTAGGCAGCACAAATATCTTGGAGTTGGTATTAACAGTGACATTGTAAATGATCTACACCGTAGGTTAAAAGAAAGACTAAAACCATTGAAAACACTTACTGGTAAGAATATTGGTATCAATATTAAATATGCTACACTATTCTATATGATGTTTGTTAGATCTCTCGTTGATTATAATGCTCTGAACTTAATTAATTTCCCCTCCTCTGTGTTGGACAAACTTGAAGTAGTACAGAATGAGCCATGAGGATAATTCTTGGTGCCCCAAGATGCACAAGAATCATCAACATGCGGGAAGAACTGAAGCTTCCAACCATACTAGAGAGAATCATGCAAGTCAACACTACCTTTTGCCTTAAAGTCATGAGAGACCCTACATCTCCTGCATTGCTCAGAGACAAATTATTTAGTGCTGTAAACACCCTATTGACTGGTGCCGACATACCAACTCACTCCTTTTATGATAAATGGCTGAGCAACAATGCCTACAATCTCATTAAACTTAACATTCCTTTTAAGTGCAATCTACCTGTCTCTGATATTCCTCTTTATCTGTACCCCACCATTCAAGTATCATACACACCTGTCACCAAAAAAGATAATGAGAATCTTGGTCTTCTCAAAGCTGTGACACTTGAAACAATTGCCTCCTCCATCGAGAATTTAAGATCTCACGAGCACTGTGTCTACACCGACGGCTCAGTCCAATCCTCTACTGGACGGACTGCAGCAGCATGTAGGTTTTATAGAAATAATATTTGCACAAAGACTGTCAGTGTCAGGCTAAACAACTGGCTGACCTCCACAAACTAGCAGCATTACACCTAGCTACCAGTACATTAAAAAACATTGGAGGATTAATAATATTTTGTGATCCAAAGTCTGCTCTTCAAGCAATCGAAAACTTCTCTTGGAAGATCGACAGCAAGAACTCATACTCCCAATTATAAATGACCTAATTGCTGCACAGAGTAAAGGGTCTCGAATCTCCTTTGTATGGATACCTTCACACATAAATATAACCCATCATAATGAGACTGACATTGCAGCCAAATTAGCGTGTAACAAGGATGAAGTTGAATTAGATCTAGGTATCCCCATCTCTGCTGTCAAAACTGTATTGTTCCAAACACTCAGATCTGATAGGAAAGAAATTACTGACTCCCAACGACCTGAAAGTACTAGTATAAAAAGCTATGAATTGTTCAGATCTGAAACCTATATCTATGGGCAGCACAAAACGTCCACTAGACTGTGCGACACAGTGGTTGCCGGGATCAGGTTGGGTTACCGTTACCTGTGGCAGGTGGCGGATCTCCCAATCCTGAGCACTCCAGTGGCAAACTCTGTGAGCAGGAACTGCGGCACGATCTTCCGCACTACATCACTGAATGCCCAGTTATTAGACCTTTCAGACCAGTTGGCATGAGGTACCTGGAGCTTTGCAATTACTTTATTCACTCTCGTATTCTTGAAGATATCCTCACAGTGTACCCAAAATTTGCCAGTGCAGGCTACTAAACATATGGCCCTGTATGACTAACCATCCTGCGAGATGGGACTTTTATTACCACTGCTGCCTTATTCAATCTTGTGTTGATGATATCCTCAAAATGCTTCTGGAGTCTGCCATTGCAGACTGCCTATCACATGCCTCTGTATGACTAACCATCCTGTGTGATGGGGATTTTTAGCATCACCTAGTTAGTTTTTTTGACACACTGTACTCCACTTCATATAGTCTACGGTAACTGCACTAATGCAGATGTACCTAATGTATTAATAAAAAAAAATCCACAATCATGTGGATTTTATAGCATCACGTAGCTGTAAGTGGGTAGAGTATGGGCACTGGTCATGCTGTAAGTGGGTAGAGTATGGGCACTGGTCATGCTGTAAGTGGGTAGAGTACGGGCACTGGTCATGCTGTAAGTGGGTAGAGTATGGGCACTGGTCATGCTGTAAGTGGGTAGAGTACGGGCACTGGTCATGCTGTAAGTGGGTAGAGTACAGCACTGGTCATGCTGTAAGTGGGTAGAGTACGGGCACTGGTCATGCTGTAAGTGGGTAGAGTATGGGCACTGGTCATGCTGTAAGTGGGTAGAGTACGGGCACTGGTCATGCTGTAAGTGGGTAGAGTACGGGCACTGGTCATGCTGTAAGTGGGTAGAGTACGGGCACTGGTCATGCTGTAAGTGGGTAGAGTACGGGCACTGGTCATGCTGTAAGTGGGTAGAGTATGGGCACTGGTCATGCTGTAAGTGGGTAGAGTACGAGCACTGGTCATGCTGTAAGTGGGTAGAGTATGGGCACTGGTCATGCTGTAAGTGGGTAGAGTATGGGCACTGGTCATGTTGTAAGTGGGTAGAGTATGGGCACTGGTCATGCTGTAAGTGGGTAGAGTACGGGCACTGGTCATGCTGTAAGTGGGTAGAGTATGGGCACTGGTCATGCTGTAAGTGGGTAGAGTATGGGCACTGGTCATGCTGTAAGTGGGTAGAGTATGGGCACTGGTCATGCTGTAAGTGGGTAGAGTATGGGCACTGGTCATGCTGTAAGTGGGTAGAGTACGGGCACTGGTCATGCTGTAAGTGGGTAGAGTACGGGCACTGGTCATGCTGTAAGTGGGTAGAGTACGGGCACTGGTCATGTTGTAAGTGGGTAGAGTACGGGCACTGGTCATGCTGTAAGTGGGTAGAGTAGGGCACTGGTCATGCTGTAAGTGGGTAGAGTATGGGCACTGGTCATGCTGTAAGTGGGTAGAGTACGGGCACTGGTCATGCTGTAAGTGGGTAGAGTACGGGCACTGGTCATGTTGTAAGGGGTAGAGTATGGGCACTGGTCATGCTGTAAGTGGTAGAGTATGGGCACTGGTCATGCTGTAAGTGGGTAGAGTATGGGCACTGGTCATGCTGTAAGTGGGTAGAGTATGGGCACTGGTCATGCTGTAAGTGGGTAGAGTAGGGCACTGGTCATGCTGTAAGTGGGTAGAGTACGGGCACTGGTCATGCTGTAAGTGGGTAGAGTATGGCACTGGTCATGCTGTAAGTGGGTAGAGTACGGGCACTGGTCATGCTGTAAGTGGGTAGAGTACGGGCACTGGTCATGCTGTAAGTGGGTAGAGTACGGCACTGGTCATGCTGTAAGTGGGTAGAGTACGGGCACTGGTCATGCTGTAAGTGGGTAGAGTACGGCACTGGTCATGCTGTAAGTGGGTAGAGTACGGGCACTGGTCATGCTGTAAGTGGGTAGAGTAGGCACTGGTCATGCTGTAAGTGGGTAGAGTACGGGCTGGTCATGCTGTAAGTGGGTAGAGTACGGGCACTGGTCATGCTGTAGTGGGTAGAGTACGGGCACTGGTCATGCTGTAAGTGGGTAGAGTATGGGCACTGGTCATGCTGTAAGTGGTAGAGTACGGGCACTGGTCATGCTGTTAGTGGGTAGAGTACGGGCACTGGTCATGCTGTAAGTGGGTAGAGTATGGGCACTGGTCATGCTGTAAGTGGGTAGAGTATGGGCACTGGTCATGCTGTAAGTGGGTAGAGTACGGGCACTGGTCATGGTAGGTGGTGGTAGAGTATACGGGCACTGGTCATGCTGTAAGTGGGTAGAGTACGGGCACTGGTCATGCTGTAAGTGGGTAGAGTATGGCACTGGTCATGCTGTAAGTGGGTAGAGTATGGGCACTGGTCATGCTGTAAGTGGGTAGAGTATGGCACTGGTCATGCTGTAAGTGGGTAGAGTACGGCACTGGTCATGCTGTAAGTGGGTAGAGTATGGACACTGGTCATGCTGTAAGTGGGTAGAGTATGGACACTGGTCATGCTGTAAGTGGGTAGAGTAGGACACTGGTCATGCTGTAAGTGGTAGAGTATGGCACTGGTCATGCTGTAAGTGGGTAGAGTATGGACACTGGTCATGCTGTAAGTGGGTAGAGTATGGACACTGGTCATGCTGTAAGTGGGTAGAGTATGGACACTGGTCATGCTGTAGTGGGTAGAGTATGGACACTGGTCATGCTGTAAGTGGGTAGAGTACGGACACTGGTCATGCTGTAAGTGGGTAGAGTATGGACACTGGTCATGCTGTAAGTGGGTAGAGTATGGACACTGGTCATGCTGTAAGTGGGTAGAGTATGGGCACTGGTCATGTTGTAAGTGGGTAGAGTATGGGCACTGGTCATGTTGTAAGTGGGTAGAGTATGGGCACTGGTCATGCTGTAAGTGGGTAGAGTATGGACACTGGTCATGCTGTAAGTGGGTAGAGTATGGGCACTGTCATGCTGTAAGTGGGTAGAGTATGGCACTGGTCATGTTGTAAGTGGGTAGAGTATGGCACTGGTCATGCTGTAAGTGGGTAGAGTATGGGCACTGGTCATGCTGTAAGTGGGTAGAGTATGGGCACTGGTCATGCTGTAAGTGGGTAGAGTATGGGCACTGGTCATGCTGTAAGTGGGTAGAGTATGGGCACTGGTCATGTTGTAAGTGGGTAGAGTATGGGCACTGGTCATGCTGTAAGTGGGTAGAGTATGGGCACTGGTCATGCTGTAAGTGGGTAGACTTCCATATATTTTCTCTTTTTATAGATCTAAAATACTATATATTATGAACTGGAGAAAGAATCGCAATTGTATTGTTTCTGATTTGCATTATGTTCTGCGAGGACCATATTATGGCCACTGTACTGTCCGTCATTATGGACTGGCGAGGACCATATAGGCCACTGTCCTGTCCGGCATTATGGACTGGCGAGGACCATATTAGGCCACTGTCCTGTCGGCATTATGTCTGGCGAGGACCATATTATGGCCTGTCCTGTCCGGCATTATGGACTGGCGAGGACCATTTATGGCCACTGTCCTGTCCGGCATTATGGTCTGGCGAGGACCATATTATGGCCACTGTCCTGTCCGGCATTATGGCTGGCGAGGACCATATTATGCCACTGTCCTGTCCTGCATTATGGTCTGGTGAGGACCATATTATGGCCACTGTCCTGTCCGGCATTATGGTCTGGCGAGGACCATATTATGGCCACTGTCCTGTCCGGCATTATGGTCTGGTGAGGACCATATTATGGCCACTGTCCTGTCCGGCATTATGTCTGGCGAGGACCATATTATGGCCTGTCCTGTCCGGCATTATGGTCTGGTGAGGACCATATTATGGCCACTGTCCTGTCCGGCATTATGGTCTGGCGAGGACCATATTATGGCCACTGTCCTGTCCGGCATTATGGTCTGGCGAGGACCATATTATGGTCACTGTCCTGTCCGGCATTATGGTCTGGCGAGGACCATATTATGGCCACTGTCCTGTCCGGCATTATGGTCTGGCGAGGACCATATTATGGTCACTGTCCTGTCCAGCATTAGTGTCAGTTATCAAGCATTTTGATCAACATGATTGTATTGTCTTGCTTGATGAAATTCCTGTTGTGTAGCCTAGAGCTTGTAATATTGACTGTTGCATACATCCACTTACATGGTGTTGGGTTGTGTGCTGAGTGGCTGGCCCAAGGTGGCTGCCCCAAAGTGGCTGTCCCAAGATGGCAGCCCCATGGTGGCTGTCCCAAGGTGGCTGTCCCAAGGTGGCTGTCACAAGGTTGCTGTCTCAAGGTGGCAGTCTCCAGGTGGCTGTCCCAAGGTGGCTGTCCCAAAGTGGCTGTCCCAAGGTGGTGTCACAAGGTGGCTGTCCCAAGGTGGCTGCCCCAAGGAGATTGACCCAAGGGGGCTGTCCCAAGGTGGCTGCCCCAAGGAGGCTGTCCCAAGGGGGCTGTCCCAAGGTGACTGTCCCAGGGGGCTGTCCCAAGGTGGCTGCCCCAAGGTGACTGCCCTAAGACGGGTGTCCCAAAGGGGCTGTCCCAAGGGGGCTGCCCCAAGGTGGCTGTCCCAAGGTAGCTGTCACAAGGTGGCTGTCCCAAGGGGGCTGTCCCAAGGTGGCTGTCCCAAGGTGGCTGCCCCAAGGAGGCTGTCCCAAGGGGGCTGTCCCAAGGTGGCTGCCCCAAGGAGGCTGTCCCAAGGGGGCTGTCCCAAGGTGGCTGCCCCAAGGTGACTGCCCCAAGATGGGTGTCCCAAAGGGGCTGTCCCAAGGGGGCTGCCCCAAGGTGGCTGTCCCAAGGTAGCTGTCAAAAGGTGGCTGTCCCAAGGTGGCTGTCCCAAGGTGGCTGTCCCAAGGTGACTGCCCCAAGGTGGCTGTCCCAAAGGGGCTGTCCCAAGGTGGCTGTCACAAGGTGGCTGCCCCAAGGTGGCTGTCCCAAGGTGGCTGTCCTAAGGTGGCTGTCCCAAGGTGGCTGTCCCAAGGTGGCTGTCCCAAGGGGGCTGTCCCAAGGTGGCTGTCCCAAGGTGGCTGTCCCAAAGTGGCTGTCTAAGGTGGCTGAGCCTAGTTTCTTCGGTGGATGTTGAGGTCCCATAAGTTTATTTTCTAGGCCAGATAGAGTGTTTGGGCTCCTGACTCGGCTTCCCCTTTGTGCTGAGCAGCTTGTCCTCTTCTGCATTGTGGGAACTACAAGGTAAGAATGAGTGATGTACATGGGGTAGTGTGCGCCTCCACACAGCATTGTGGGAACTACAAGGTAAGAATGAGTGATGTACATGGGGTAGTGTGCGCCTCCACACAGCATTGTGGGAACTACAAGGTAAGAATGAGTGATGGACATGGGGTAGTGTGCGCCTCCACACAGCATTGTGGGAACTACAAGGTAAGAATGAGTGATGTGCATGGGGTAGTGTGCGCCTCCACACAGTTTTAGCGACCTCGGTACAGTCATGTGTTTACTTTTAACACTTGACGATATTAGAACTTATTATATACTTATTATATAGTTTATTGTTGCCGTCTAGGCGGCAGGTTTGTTGTGTACCTCATACTCATCCTGTGAGCGGCACCTCATACTCATCCTGTGAGCAGCACCTCATACTCATCCTGTGAGCGGGACCTCATACTCATCCTGTGAGCGGGACCTCATACTCATCCTGTGAGCGGGACCTCATACTCGTCCTATGAGCGGGACCTCGTACTCATCCTGTGAGCAGGATCTCAACATTAACAGATTATAGAAAACACAAAAGGTCATAATCAGAACTCAGCGGAGATTTTTACATTAACAATTCCATCTAACCTGCACACCTTATAATTAAAATAACAACTAGAAACAAAATTTTACATTGCAACATCTATGCATTTGCAACATGCTATTATATATTGAAGATAAGTCTTTAGTTAATACCCAAAATAATCTAAATATTGGATATTACAGGATCATAAAAGAGCCGCTGTTAATTCTTATTCGTCTTCACACTACGCAACTCGTGCATTAATCTCTCAGTTTATAGTTATTTACTTGAAGAGAAATATTGATACAGTTCAAAGATTTCAAATGCTTTATATAAAATTTCTCTCACCTTTCAGGGTTCTTCTCTAACTTGACGAGGATGGTGCTGGTAAATGCAGTTTACTTTAAGGGATCATGGGAGCAGCAGTTCATGGAGAGTGAGACATTTGAGGAAAACTTTGGATAACAGAAAATGAAAGCATCATGGTGCCAATGATGCACATTGAGGAAGACTTCCGCATGATGCACAACAAAGACCTCGGGGCAAAACTTCTTGCAATGGACTATAAGGCTAGTAACATGTATCTAAGAGTAAGGACAATACCTGCAGCATGGGACAATAAGGCTAGTAACATGTATCTAAGAGTAAGGACAATACCTGCAGCATGGGACAATAAGGCTAGTAACATGTATCTAAGAGTAAGGACAATACCTGCAGCATGGGGACAATAAGGCTAGTAACATGTATCTAAGAGTAAGGACAATACCTGCAGCATGGGGACAATAAGGCTAGTAACATGTATCTAAGAGTAAGGACAATACCATGCAGGGGTAATGATGTTGGACGAGTTAGGAGTGAGGAACTGATAAAGAAATTTAACAAAGCCATAGAATTAGTTAGGAGCAAGGGAGGAATCCCGATCATTTGTGGCATTCTTCCAAGAAAGAACGTTGGGAATGAATGGTTGTCGAGGGCACTTGGTGTCAATTGCCGGCTGGAAAGATATTGCAAATCAAATGCAATATCTTTCATAGACAACTGAGAACATTTCTATGGGAGAAATGAAATGTATGCTCGTGATGGGGTGCATCTATCGAGGGCTGGGGTTGTTGCTGTTGCAAACTCGTTGGAACCAGTGGTTAGAGGCATTTGTTTGGGTTTAAACTGTTAGTACATAGTGGTATGGGAATTGATAGGGAGGAAGGAGGTAATAAAAGTATGTGTTTGTTGGAGAAACAAATTTGCAAAATGATCAGGGAAAGAGAAGGGCCTCAAAATAACAATTCACTTAGGGTATATTACACTAACAGTAGAAGTCTAAGAAACAAAATAAACGAGTTAAATGCTCTTGTCTGTACAGAAAAAATAGATATTATTGCACTTACCGAAACGTGGATGAATGTAGAAAATAGAGAACTATTAGCTGAATATCAAATAAATGGATTTAAACTATTTCACACAGATAGATATATTAGACGAGGAGGGGGAGTAGCCATATATGTTAGGGACAATTTGAAATGTAGTCTCAAAGAGGGAATCAAAAGTGAGCCACACACAGAAACTATTTAGATAGGATTAAACGAAAAATCCAATAATATTATAATAGGAGTTATATATAGGCCACCAAATTTAGACAGAAAGGAAGCAAAGCATCTATGGGATGAAATATCTAGAGCATCTAGATCTAACAGTATTTATGTCATGGGTGACTTTAATTTTAGTGGAATAAACTGGGTGAACAAAACAGGGAATAATGAAGCTGAAGATTTTCTAAATTAATTGACGACTGCTTTCTTACGCAACATATTAAGGAACCAACGCGGGGAAATAATATTTTAGATTTAGTGTTAACTAACAGGGAAACACAAATTAAGGACATGGAAATAGGGAGTGAGGTAGGGAACAGTTAATTATAAAGAAATCAGATTTAGCATAGAATGGAATAGATCTGAGGGAGAAAATTCTGTTAAAGTGCCTGATTTTCGAAAAGCTGATTTCAATAGCCTAAGAATTTGTTTGGGTCAAATAGATTGGAATGTCTTAGGGATGAGGTGTGGGCTAGACGTGAACCCAGCGACAGGTGACGGAAAAGGGATTTCAATGTGGATTCAAAATATAACCTATTTAAAATATTCTAAGCAAAGCCCAGAAACGTAGTATAACCATATAAATTGATTAGATCGAATACTAATGATCCAAAGTGGATTACAAAGGATCTGAAGAACCTTATAGGTAAAAAGAAAGCGTGGTACAAAAGGATTGAGAATATGGAAGTTATTTTAGAACAGGAATTCGTAAAACTGGTTAGAAATATTAAAAAAGAGATAAGGAAAGCAAAAAGAAACTACGAAGTTCGCATAGCAGAGCAAGCGAAGACAAATCCTGAAGGTTTTTTTCAGTTATATCGAACTAAGACAAGGGAAAGGATTAAAAACCATTAAAAGGTTTTTAATGGACTTAGGTCCGATAAAAACTGAGACAGGTCAAATAACGGATAATGGCAAGGAGATGAGTAGTATTTTTAATAAATATTTATATCTGTATTTACTAAAGAGAAACTTAACAATATGCCTTCAATCGAACAAATATATGTGGGTGGGTACGAGCACAGGTGACTAGTTTAGCAGTTACCAGGGAAGATGTAATTAAACAAATAGTAAAACTAAAACCAAACAAATCCCAGGGCCGGTTGCCAGGGTGCTTAAAGAATGCAAAGAAGAGCTTTCCGAGCCACTGTCTACCATATTTAATAAATCTATAGAGTTAGGTAGAGTGCCAGAGTCATGGAAGGTAGCTAATGTGGTACTAAATTTTAAGAAAGGAGATAGATCACTTGCGTCAAACTATCGGCCAATTAGACTAACGTCTATTTGGGAAAGTTACTTGAATCGATAACTGCAAATACAATTCGTCTTCATCTTGAAAAACATAAATTAATAATTGAGTCGCAACATGGTTTTACAAATGGCCGTTCATGTTTAACAAATTTGCTATCTTTTTATTCCAGCATAGTTGAGGCAGTTGATAGTGGTAAGGATTGTGATGTTGTGTACCTTGACTTGAGCAAAGCTTTTGATACAGTGCCACATGAAAGACTGATTAAAAAAAATAGAGGCTCATGGTATTGGGGGTGCTATATTAAGTTGGATTAGGGCATGGCTATTCCAAAGGAAATAGAGACTTAGTATAAATGGGGTTAAGTCAGAGTGGGATAATGTTGTTAGTGGATGCCTCAAGGCTCTGTCCTAGGACCTCTGTTGTTTATATATATATAAATGATTTAGATTCAGGTTTGAGTAGCAACATTTGCAAATTTGCAGATGATACAAAATTGGTAGGGAAATTA
>WNGS01156786.1:0-10500 GCA_020271785.1 Procambarus virginalis
AACAGCTGGAGCACTTGTGAATGTATGTCAGGAGGACTCGTGAGTGAACTGATTGTCGCTGCAGCGCTGGGCTGGCGGTGATGCCTAGGGTCCCCGGGGTTCAAGCCTACAACCTAGTACACAGAGTCTGGAACGAGAACTCTGTTAGCATTGCTTTCGCCGGCGGATGACTTGGCAATTAGACTGAATGTGTAGGTTTCGCACGAGTCGAGGTCTTCAACTGTGTAAGAAACTTTGAAGCTTGATGGATCAACAATTGTCTCATTACCAACAGTTGTGCCCGCGTGTCTTTCCAAGTGAGTACGTACTGACTGGCGCATCGGCTATTAGTTTCAGGTTGGTACCATTGGAGGGAGATGGAGCTGGTGGTGACTGCATTCAGCCCGAATTGTTGTGGCTCGCTGGGTATATCGTCCGTAGTCCTGGAGATGTTTCTTGCGGAGGGGACATCAGTCCTGTCGGGGAGACGGCGACATCATGATCCGTAGTTTGTACAGGGTTCCAGATTTGTGATAAACTCCTCTATGGGCTCTGACGTTCCTCATCTCGACATCGTTCGTGATGTCACACTCGTGGTGTTCAGGTCGGTGACTAGCATGGCGTACCATTTAATGCAATGCTTGTTGGTCTCTGGGGCTCAAATGTTATGGAAATCGTAGATTTATAAACTTCAGTCACTTGCAGATTTTTCACTGGATCAGGGCCTGAGGCAACAACATTCATTCATTAGTGATTACAAAAGGATCAGCTATAATGTTTATTCTTTTGTTTGAGGTTTACTAATCAATTAACAGGTGTATGTTTAAAAATGTGGATGTGGGTAAATGGTAACTTCGGAAAACAGGCAACCTTTAAGAGCATGAAGGTGAGTGGATAAATGAGAATGGGTGTGGGAAGAAGTGTGTTGTGCGAAAAGGAAGTGTCAGTAAAAAGGGCAGCTGTATTTATATTAGAGTTGTATTGAATAGGTCACTAAGGATAGACTCACGGACGTCTGGGTGGAGGTGGAGTTACCGACGACGACGCTCCTGATGCCTCCGGGAGAGACAACGGTGATGGTGACGGTATATTCGGTGCAGGGCAACAGGTCGGTGATGTGAAACCCGATGAGTCCGTCACATTCTCGCAGGTGTCGACCGCGTGAATACCGTCGTTCAGCAGATGATGACGTATCCGGCGCAGTTATCCTCTCATCATCACCCCAGTGTACATTGATGGTGTCTGTGTTGGCCGGGTCACCACAATGTAGGGGGCTGGCAGGGGCTCTGTCAGGAACATTGGGAATCTCAGGGTCTCGAGGGCCAAATCAGTTATGAACTCATCCTATGTTCTTCGTCTTTAATATCTTAGAATTATATTAAGTTTTTGATGCGTTAATTTCGTGAATATACCAGAATAAAATGCCTTAGTGACTAAATAGGAAAAGTTTTGCTAAATGCAAGAAATCATGCTAACAATAGCAAATGTTGGCGAGTAATAAAATGAGTTTCTGTAGTACATTTTTTTTGCATGATACTGTAGCCTTAATCATCCCTAATAACTGTAAGGTGTTATAAGTGGGGAAAGCCTCAATAAATAAGTAAGATCTATAATAAAAATCTTATCTATCCATTAATTATCAGTAAATAATAAATAATCAATGTAAATCTTGATTAAGTTTAAATTAGTCATATAATTATTAATCACCAGTATAGTTATTAAGTAATATTTGCAAATATAAAATATTAATCAGTTTTAATCTTTCTTAACTGATATAACTTAATGTTATATTTAATTAATAAACACCCCCATACAATAGTTATTTAAAATAACTTAAGAGCTAGGATAGATTATGTGCAATGAACCAGTAATTTTCCACTCATTGTTAATATTGTTTTTATCCCTTATCATTGAATCTGTTCTACGTACACTGATGTGAGTGACTTCTCAACAGGTACTTGCCGTTTTCTCCAATCAACGAAGTATAAAAGAAGAAAATTTTCTCTTGAAGAACACTGAGATATCAAACCCAACTGTCTCGTTATTGAAGTAGAGGAAGCAGTCTACTCTTCAAACTACAGCTAAGAGGATTTAAATTCTTTATTTCGTAAAATATTTTTGTAATGGTTTATGCATGCATCCACTATCTAGAGATACTTCACATGCCCCTCTCCCACCCGTCTCTTCTTCTCCCCCATCACTATCATCTCCCTACCCTCCCCACCACCTCCAATCTTCAACAGACAGACATTTCCATTTATATATACTGAAGTTGTCAGGTTACACCCAGATCTCTTCCCCACCTTTTCCCCCACTTCCTTGATACCCTCGTTCCCATCCCTAGATCCCCCTTCGTCCTCCCCCTCTATTTTCCCTCCCTCTTTCTAATGGAAAATTTCTTATTAAGCACAGAAATAACTGTATGGGTCGCAGATAATGTATTAGTTATTGGAAATTTATAGAAATTATACTCCATATATTTCACACTTAGAATCCATGAACATTTGATGGAGGTGTCTATAATTGCTAATATTCTTGAAACAACTAACTTAGGCTTACTCCAACCAGCCAATGTCCTCCCAAAACTCAGACCATTCCCCCCTGCAAATTTGTGTTGGACACTCAAAGTAGCCTTCATCTTTTGACAAACAGTCTCTCTTACAGTATAGATATACACATACACCAAGTGCATAAGATTGTTTATATATTCTAACCCCCTTTTTTGCACGCTTTTCAATATTTCGTTTAATTTCAACATAATTTGAAGATAATTCCTTACCAGTTTCTTGGTAGCAGCATATTGTAACGGCAACACTCTCGAGGTCTGACTTGCTGACGGACGAAATTGAAATGGAATAGTGGTACACCCTTCGAGGGGCTGAGGGTGGCGTGGTGGTCATAGGTCTCCTCAGACAGGGAGAAGATGCGGCTGGCTCGGGTGGTGACGGGACCATACGTAATGGAGTAGCTGTGGATAAAAACATTCATGGGGCATGGAAAGGACATTATTTGGGGGAACATTAATTGCATGATGATCAGGGGTATGTTGGGAGGAGTTTTAGGAGAGTAAGCATACATGTGTATCGTTGAACACTGCACCAGATGACATTCTTTCTTTAGGAGAGTAAGTGCACCAGGTGATCAGTGAGTGATAAGTCTGAGGGATGCTTCAGCACAATAAAGGTTTTAGGGCAACAGTGTGATGCAGTAGAAGGAGTTAGTTTCGCGAGGGAGCATTATGTACAAACGGAAAAGTTTCACTAAACAAAGAATATGTGATAATAGGAAGAATTGTACTCCAGGGGCCAGATTCACGAAGCAGTTACCCAAGTACTTACGAACGTGTGCATCTTTTCTCAATCTTTGGCGGCTTTGTTTACAATTATTAGACAGTTAATGAGCTCTGAATCACAAGGAGGCTGTATAACAATAACAACAGTTGATTGGGAAGTTTTCATGCTTGTAAACTGTTTAATAAATGTAAACAAGGCCGCCAAAGGTTGAGAAAAGATGTACACGTTCGTAAGTTCTTGCGTAACTGCTTGGTGAATCTGGTCCCAGGAACAGTGTGGCAATATTGAATAATCTGTCGTAGTTTAAGGTTGCATAATGGTCTTTAGGAAGACGGTTCACTGCCTGAAGGACCAATATCTGACTAATTTATTTGACAGTTCACATCAGTATAAGACATCCTTGGCAATTCACGTTAGTATTTGAAATTCCTTGATAAATCACCCTAGTTACAGGCCTCGGCAGTCGACCATAGTACAATAATGTTTATAACACTTCATCTGTCAGGAGATACCTTCACCTGGACAACAACCCGTCACCTACTTTGTAATTGACCTTGACAGATAATTTACTATTAACGTAATCATTTTTAGTGTTGGGTCCCTTGAAAGTGTATTATATCTAGAGCAGCCCTCCTAGCTGTTCATCCGGGCATGTTAGGGTGAAGTGCATCAGAGTTAAAGGAAGACCAAATGAGTATAAAAGGAAGCACTTGGACTTACTCTACCGCGCAGAGAGGGTTGACGGCCGGGTTGTTCCACTTGAGGTCGACGGTGGTGTTGGTGACGAGACCCACCACCACGTCCTGTGGGGGCCCAGGAGCTGTGCACGAGAACCTCCAGAATAAGGCCTTTCACTCGTGTGTGTATATATATATATATATATATATATATATATATATCTATATATATATATATATATATATATATAATATACTAATATATATATATTATATATATATAATATTGGACATTGCCACATGGTTTAGGCTTTACACACAAGCACACTGGATTTAAAATAATATAGTACTTCGAGATTAAACTGCAGTCTTATTTGAAGGTGTTTTCATAACTAAGAATTAGTGGGAAATATATCATTTGTTATTCTAAAAGTTATCTGCAGTTTTTATCCCCAAGACTTGCTGACTTGACAAGCCACATGTCAGCAACAACGAATGAGTGGAAGTTATTCATTACTGACTTACAGAAAGTTGTCATAATTGTACCCTCAGGTAGGCTCAGAGGCCGTCACTGGAAATTTACCTCCCTGGGATATGTCTCACGAAACTGATTCCCCATAATTAATGATAATGAATTACCTAAAATATGTGCGAATTTTAATGTACCTGGTCAAATTATAGTCAAAAGTAAATATATTATTATAAGGAAGCAAGGACAGGTAAGTGTGAGCACTTACTTCCATCCATGGTGGTGACGGTATCATCCAATTCGGGTCCCCTTGCGTCCGTGGGCGTCACAGGCGTCACCTTGACGTGGTAGTAGCCACAGGCTTGCAGGGTAGCCAACTTGACAGAAGTGCCGTCCACCTGTCAGTAATACTAGTTTCAGAAAGGCACTATACTTGAAAGGCACTTGAAAGCTCAAGGTGCAACTATCCACAATATTCTTTTATCTTGCACCCCTTATACTCCACCTCCCACCCATCTTGGCCCTCTTCGTCCTCTCCCTCAACACCAACCACTGCTTCACCACCTGACTCTCCTTCACCACCTGGCTCTCCCTCACCACCTGGCTCTCCATCACAACCTGGTTCTCCTCACCTCCTGGCTCTCCCTCACCTCCTGGCTCTCCCTCACCTCCTGGCTCTCCCTCACCTCCTGGCTCTCCCTCACCTCTTGGCTCTCCCTCACCTCCTGGCTCTCCCTCACCTCTTGGCTCTCCCTCACCACCTGGCTCTCCCTCACCACCTGGCTCTCCCTCACCTCCTGGCTCTCCCTCACCTCCTGGCTCTCCCTCACCATCAAGCCTTATAACTTTGCACTCTTCCCTCACCACCTTTTCTCACTCACTTCACTGCATTCAGTGTCCGTCTGTCCGTCGAGTCTGGTGCAGACCTCGTAGTACTTGACACAGTCTGGGTTAGTGTCGGGGGCGTTCCACTGTAGGGTTGTTCCAGATTCGTCTTCTCCGGCGATCCTCAGGTTGCTGGCAGCGCTGGGAGCTGTACGTGAGGATAACGAGGTGAGTCAGGTATAGAGAGTAACTTACGGGTCTGTGTGTGTGATCAATTGCAAAGTTGAGAAGCGGTTGATGATGGATGGAAGTGGTGGGACAGAATAGTTTATGAAAGTGTACTTCCCAGATGAGGGATAAGATGCAAGACAGGTTATAAGTTACACAGAAATCACAATAGCGTGATGCATCAAATGAACAAATCCACAAGGGCCGTGATAAGGATTCGAACCTATGTCCGGGATGATCCCAAACGCGCTTTAGTCGACTGCGCCACAACATGGTTAAAAGAATTGCAACCTGGGGGGTGTTATTGCCCTCACAAGGCTTCCGCAGCTTCTCGGAAGCACAGACCGGAGCTTTACACATTTCCTCCATTGCACCCAGCCTCTGTCAACCAAATATTCTACCTCTTCGCCCTTACTTCAATATACGCGATACTTCAATACACGATAAAACATATTTCATGTCATGGCGCAGTCGACTAAGGCGCATCTGGGATCTTCTCTGACGTAGCTTGAAACCCTCATCACGGCCCTTGTGGATTTGTTCAGGTTATAAGTGGATTTTTATGTCAGTTGAAAATATAAGTACAAAATGAAACACTAATGTTCACCTGCAACGTTCATTCAGTTCCTATAGTCCACTTTGAATTAAGTACAAAATGGACTAAAAACATTTGTATCAAATTTTACTTTAAGCAAAACTAGTGCTCGTCCCGTTTATTTTTAATAAAGTTCAAAACTTTACGTAATATCCTTCATTTTAAGATGTTCAACTACACCAGTCCTCACCGAGCTTAACCTAAATCACCCTAACCTTTCCAGGCGGCTGCTTAGTAAAGTAAATTTATATTTGGGTTAGGTTAGATTAAGATAGCAGTTGGTTTGGACACGGACTGGAATATCTTCAGTGCATTATGGACAGTCAAACGTTGAAATTACATTAGTTTATACATATTCAAGCGTGGGACATTGCGTAGAGTCATTCATTTAGTAAGGATGTAACTGGATGGAATCTACAGTATACAGTTTTACTAAATAAGCAAAATGCTGTATTAAATCTGTAGTCTAGCATTGTACTCTAAACAAAAACAGACAGATTAGAACATTTGCACAGTATTTTCAAACATGAACACACTGTAACAGTTCCTAAAGTTTGAGATACAAAACTTATAGACTTTCATTCTTAATGTTGGAAACTAAGATGATCGTCTACAGTGTTCATGGCTACTGCTAAACGCTAACTTGTAACACTCACGGTTATCGTTGGCAAATCCGGTGGTTGTAACTTTAAAGCCGTTAACTGTGCCGCCGTTTACTGTGTCGACGAAGATGGGGGTGAGTGCGAATGTGTATTCCTTGCAGGCTTGGAGGTAGTTGTAGGTGTAGGAGCAGTGACTTGCCACACACCCGACGGTGTTGAGGGAGTTATCAGATTCAAGGGAGTACTTCTGAATCGGGAAGTTCTCGTCGCCACTGACATAGTCCCACTCTAGTGTGATAGTACCGTCACCACTGGCGGTCTGGTGGAAGTTCTCACGTGGCCTGCGGGAGGAAATGTTTTAAAGAGTTGTGCTGTCAAAAACACACACACACACACACACCACACACACACACACACACACACACACACACAAACACACACCACACACACACAACACACACACACACACACACACACTCACACTCACACTCTCGGGAATCTGTACACCAGACAACATGACACTGATTTGAACAGTTGAGAGGCGGGACCAAAGAGCCAAAGCTCAACCCGCAAGCACAAATAGGTGAGTACACACACACACACACACACACACACACACACACACACACACACACACACACACACACACACACACACACACACACACACACACAGAGAGAGAGAGAGAGAGAGGTCCGAGCAGACAGCGCTCTGGGGTCGTAGCCCTAAGGGCCGGGTTCGATTCCGGTCAAGGCAGAAACAAATTGCCAGATGATTTCTTTCAACTGAGGCCCCATGTTCACATAGCAGTAAATAGATACCTGGGAGTTAGACAGCTGCACCTGGGAAATGTGTGTGTGTGCGTGTGTGTGTGAAATAAATGTCGTAGATATGATAAGAGAAAAAGCAAGTCGAGAGTCAAGACACCAAAAAACCGACGGTTAGAAAGGTGGGGTCCAAGAGCTAACAGCTCGATCCTGCAAGCACATCTAGTAAATACACACACAAACACATTGACACCACTTTGAAAGAGGTTGCTTCACAAACTTGAGAGGCAGGGAGGGGTGGAGTAAGAGCACTGATAAGGGTATGGGAACACCTAACTGGAGTCAGTCACAGTGAGGGGCGAGGGGTCGGACTAACATAGGTGGCTAATATGCGCAGTACAGTACCAGGAAAAGTACTCCTTTACCCCCCTCTCGGTTTCGAGGAACCTGCAATACGGCAACGCCGCGTGTTGTTGTTGTAATAATAAATGAAAATTATGAATGAATTGGCGCTTTGTAACGACAAAGCGCCAATTCAGTCTCATTGATCAAAACCACCACACACCGGTTTATATATTCACACCGCTGTCAAAAAATAGTGTAGAGCTGTGAAAAAAATAGAATATATAGTGAATAAAAATATATTGTGATGACCCTCTGGGTCACCATCACAACAGGAAGGGTGGGAAAACTTGAGCCAGCACAATATCATAGGAGTATATTTGACACTTGACATATGACATAAATATGACATATATATATTCCTTGTGCTTTTAATCTGCCCCTGCCTTCACTACCCTTCAACACTGGCTAATCAAGAACATGGACAAAGAAGCTCGGGATGGAGGGTCATCAGCAACAGTGAAAGAATTGCGCAGAACGCTACGCGCAGGCCCTCCTGCGCACCTTACTGACATGTGGTCAGCAGAACCAGTATTAAGCAGAAAATGTTTCTCTTCATTACTGCACGAATCCTTAATGAGGTCATTTGATTTATTTATCCCTCAGATAATCAGTGTTTACATTAATTATCTGTTATATGAATATCGCATCAGCCAGTAACACCGTACTGCCCTCAACCGTATCTGTTCGTCACCATCGTGTCCACAACGGTGCATTGAATGAACTGGCACAGTAGCATTTCCTATTGGCCTCAATTCTAAACCTTCTTCATCATTCAGTCTGTCTGGGATCAAGAGCAATACTTGAGTCTCTCCTCACCACAACAGCAGGAGCAGCCTCCACCTCCACCAGACCTGGCCAGGACTCGCCAGCACACTTGGGTTGTCCCTCTCGCCTCCATCATGACAGTTTAATCTACATTAATTAAGCACCTCAACAGAGCTGGCCAAGTGTTGAGGCTCAGGACTCATCAAGCACACTTAGGAGAGCAGTCTCTCTCACCTCCATCATGACAGTTTAGTCTGCATATATTACACGCATCACGAGCTACAAAGCACTACGAGATCGTCTTTAATAGTAATCTTGGGTTGAGAATGACCTCGTAGCACTTCAGAGTAAAAAAATTCATTAGCGGATCAGGTCAGTCCCATTGAATTGAACCATGGAGTTATTTTTTCGGATACCTTAACAAGTAAAGAAAAACATTGGAAAAAATGATAAGATTCGTTTTAGAATTAATGATCTAACCCTTTCCTTCGTATTCAATAACACATCCAGAAAAATATTGCTGCTGATCAATCACTAAACATTTCTTGTTGGGTATTAGAGAGGCTCGTGACTCACCAAGATCTGCGGCGCAGGCAGCAACAATCGCCGCCAGGATCACGAAGACTCTCATCACGTCCAGTTCTTATTCCAGGTTGCTTCCTTCAGGTCAATGTTGTCTGGGCCGGGATGGGAGAGGGATGGAGCGGAGAGGGGGCTCACCCTTCTCTTTTTATAGCCTCCTCGTTATCTCTTGCACCCGTCGCACGGCAATATGAGACAGAAGGGAAGGGTGATATAGAGACGCTGCACGCCGAAACTGGGGCTGGGAAAACAGCAGCAGTAAGCTGCCAGAAGGTGGCGGAACTGTGTGTGTTTGTGTAGTGGCCATGGCCACATGGCCCACCACACCTGCTGAGACTTTGTTGCTCCTGTATACCGTCTGTCAATTTGTGCTTGCTAGGGGCTTTGTCTTGGTGTCCAGCTCTTGGGTCCCCTGTATGAAGTATCTGATACTTGGTGCAGCTGCTGCTAAGACTGTTTACGTGTTTGAATATTGTCTCAAATTGTATTCCTATTGTTTAAAATTTAAGGCAGATAAGTAGGTTAGAACGTTCGGGTGTTGTAGAGTTTGCATTCATGACGATGTGTTTCATTGGTGGAGGGGTGTGGGGGGGGCTGGGGAGGCTGGATTGATACATCGATAACCCAATTCTGATGTAACCCTGCCCTGAAGCAACTTCCCTGGGGAGTTTACCCTGATGCTGCTCTTGCGCTGACTCAACTGGCCCTGACGCAGCCTTGCCCTAAGCAGCCCTTCCCTGACGCAACCCACCAGTCTTCCAATTCCGTACGGACTCTTCCGTCGCTTGACCAGTACGATAACCACTCCTGTTTCCTGACATTATCACAATTATACAAATAATAATAATTGTTTTGGTTCACATCATTTGATACAGTTACAACTTACACTTTCTGTACAGTTATCAGCAGCAGTGCGGTCACAGAGTTACGTCCCGCTCCATAGACAGATAAGCCACTACGGGCTCACCATAGCTTGTGCTACTGAGTTTCTGTTCCCAGTAGATGAATCTAAAACTGCATAAAGAGTGCGGTGGTTGTATACTTTTATTGACTACTATGTGTGCTATTTGTCATTCAGTTACAAGATATTTATTTGCTGACGTGTCATTACGTCTTTTAGTCTGCTGTCAAAATTGATTACATAAATTGTTGTTATTGTGGGTTGTAAGAGCATCGTAAATGTTGTGTGACGCAAAGAGAACATGTGTCTGGTAGCCACATATCGCACTCTTGTTTGGTAGTTTCTTATTGAGAGAGAGAATTGTGAACAACTTAAATAGTGGCTTACAGACCAGCCCATCTCTCTTCTGTGG
>WNGS01156800.1:0-16882 GCA_020271785.1 Procambarus virginalis
GGCACCTCGCCCTTCGGGGGGTGGGGGACCGGCTTCGCTGGCCTGCGGAGTGGGGGTGCTGCGCCGGATCCCCAAGTCTAGGGCTGCCCGCAGCTACTTACCATATGTCAAGTGCTCACTTGTAGTGCAAGTTTGGGGTTGCAGACTTTACATGTACTGGGCACTAGCATATCATTACCCCTGGAAATTATTAACTATTCTATGCCCTCTGTGTATACAGAATATATTTCTACATACTGTACTGGCTGTGCCACTCAATTATCTCTGGCATTGTTTTTAATTATAGCATTAAGCTGATTGCGAGTGCTGCAACATTGCTTCGGCTAGCTGGCACTAGGCACGGTTAATGTCCTATGACTTATTCCCTTAGTTGCATCTTTGCAGTACTGGCATGCTACTCAGCCATGTTACACGCCTACTTGGATATTGTGGTACAGCAGTTGCTCTGTAAACATTAGTTAATAAATTAAGGTCCCCCCACTCCTGGTTTGTTTTCTCCCCGATCAGAAAATATCTAACTTTGGCCCCAGACATCACTCGGTACCCTTACTCAAATCTTTGAATATGTTAGATATTAAGTCACTGCACATCCTCTCTTGTGTACTCTATATATTTAAAACTCTGAACTGTAATGTCAATCTTGACCTTAAAAGCTTCTTAGAAGGTTGTAACAGAACCCATGAGCACCACACCAGAAACAAATACCTATTTGATATTCCAAAAGTACGACTTAATCAAACTAGAAATGCTCTACAAATCAAGGGACCCAGAATGTGGAATTACCTTCCCAACCATGTTAAAGACTGTACCTCTCTCAACCAGTTAATGAGAAAAACTAAGCACTACCTAATTAACTCCATGTAACCTACCTTACCCCCAATTGTCAACCCATGTCTTACTGTTTTAAACAATGCTGTTTATTGACCAACTTGAATAATTGCTACTTTCTGCCGTGTTCCCCCCTTTTTTATATTCCTTTTTTCAACACAATTTATACTTTAAGCTCAATTACTATTAAGTTTTAATTGTGCGGCCTCACGATCTCGACCTCACGAAACTAACCTCAAGATAGTCTAAGTGGGGTTTTATCCCCAAGCCTTGCCCGAAACGCTATACGTATTAGTAGCTTTAAGTATTGTATGTACTAGCTCTATCTTTAAATCCAACATTGTGTTTGTAACTCATCTATGTATGTAATTTTACTTGAATAAACATTTGAATTTGAATTTTGAATTTTGAATTTTTGATTCAGATTAGGAGTCAAGCGTACCTTTGACTTTAAGGAAAAGAAGGTAGTTATTCGACTGTATAAACCTCTGGTGCTGATCACTTAGTATATTGTATCCAAGCATTGAGAGGTCATCTTCAGAAACATATGGAGAAGTTCTGGAGAAGGTGCAACACCGGACGACAAATATAATTCCAGAGCTAAGTCAACCCTCATACCAGGAACAGTTGAGGGCCACAGGGCGAACACTGCAAAGCAGGCGTGACAGGGCGGATTTCATTAAAACTTTTAACATTCTGGACGATTTGGATGATATTGTTCCAGACATCCAGCCGGCCAGAGTCAGCAACCATCCAGCCGGCCTCAGTCAGCAACCATCCAGCCGGCCACAGTCAACAACCATCCAGCCGGCCACAGTCAACAACCATCCAGCCGGCCACAGTCAGCAACCATCCAGCCGGCCACAGTCAGCAACCATCCAGCCGGCCACAGTCAGCAACCATCCAGCCGGCCACAGTCAGCAACCATCCAGCCGGCCACAGTCAGCAACCATCCAGCCGGCCACAGTCAGCAACCATCCAGCCGGCCACAGTCAGCAACCATCCAGCCGGCCAGAGTCAGCAACCATCCAGCCGTCCACATCAGCAACCATCCAGCCGGCCAGAGTCAGCAACCATCCAGCCGGCCACAGTCAGCAACCATCCAGCCGGCCTCAGTCAGCAACCATCCAGCCGGCCACAGTCAGCAACCATCCAGCCGGCCACAGTCAGCAACCATCTAGCCGGCCACAGTCAGCAACCATCCAGCCGGCCACAGTCAGCAACCATCCAACCGGCCACAGTCAGCAACCATCCAGCCGGCCACAGTCAACAACCATCCAGCCGGCCAGTCAGCAACCATCCAGCCGGCCAGTCAACAACCATCCAGCCGGCCACAGTCAGCAACCATCCACAGTCAGCAACCATCCACAGTCAGCAACCATCCAGCCGACCAGAGTCAGCAACCATCCAGCCGGCAGCAACCATCCAGCCGGCCACAGTCAGCAACCATCAAGCCGGCCACAGTCAGCAACCATCCAGCCGGCCAGAGTCAGCAACCATCCAGCCGGCCAGAGTCAGCAACCATCCAGCCGGCCAGAGTCAGCAACCATCCAGCCGGCCACAGTCAACAACCATCCAGCCGGCCACAGTCAACAACCATCCAGCCGGCCAGAGTCAGCAACCATCCAGAGTCAGCAACCATCCAGCCGGCCAGAGTCAGCAACCATCCAGCCGGCCACAGTCAACAACCATCTAGCCGGCCACAGTCAACAACCATCTAGCCGGCCACAGTCAGCAACCATCCAGCCGGCCACAGTCAACAACCATCCAGAGTCAGCAACCATCCAGCCGGCCACAGTCAGCAACCATCCAGCCGGCCACAGTCAACAACCATCCAGCCGGCCACAGTCAACAACCATCCAGCCGGCCACAGTCAACAACCATCCAGCCGGCCACAGTCAGCAACCATCCAGCCGGCCACAGTCAGCAACCATCCAGCCGGCCAGAGTCAGCAACCATCCACCGGCCACAGTCAGCAACCATCCAGCCGGCCAGAGTCAGCAACCATCCAGCCGGCCAGAGTCAGCAACCATCCAGCCGGCCAGAGTCAGCAACCATCCAGCCGGCCACAGTCAGCAACCATCCAGCCGGCCAGAGTCAGCAACCATCCAGCCGGCCACAGTCAGCAACCATCCAGCCGGCCAGAGTCAGCAACCATCCAGCCGGCCAGAGTCAGCAACCATCCAGCCGGCCAGAGTCAGCAACCATCCAGCCGGCCAGAGTCAGCAACCATCCAGCCGGCCACAGTCAACAACCATCCAGCCGGCCACAGTCAGCAACCATCCAGCCGGCCACAGTCAACAACCATCCAGCCGGCCAGAGTCAGCAACCATCCAGCCGGCCACAGTCAGCAACCATCCAGCCGGCCACAGTCAGCAACCATCCAGCCGGCCAGAGTCAGCAACCATCCAGCCGGCCACAGTCAGCAACCATCCAGCCGGCCACAGTCAGCAACCATCCAGCCGGCCACAGTCAGCAACCATCCAGCCGGCCACAGTCAGCAACCATCCAGCCGGCCACAGTCAGCAACCATCCAGCCGGCCACAGTCAGCAACCATCCAGCCGGCCACAGTCAGCAACCATCCAGCCGGCCACAGTCAGCAACCATCCAGCCGGCCAGAGTCAGCAACCATCCAGCCGGCCAGAGTCAGCAACCATCCAGCCGGCCACAGTCAGCAACCATCCAGCCGGCCACAGTCAGCAACCATCCAGCCGGCCACAGTCAGCAACCATCCAGCCGGCCAGAGTCAGCAACCATCCAGCCGGCCAGAGTCAGCAACCATCCAGCCGGCCAGAGTCAGCAACCATCCAGCCGGCCAGAGTCAGCAACCATCCAGCCGGCCAGAGTCAGCAACCATCCAGCCGGCCAGAGTCAGCAACCATCCAGCCGGCCAGAGTCAGCAACCATCCAGCCGGCCACAGTCAACAACCATCTAGCCGGCCACAGTCAGCAACCATCCAGCCGGCCAGAGTCAGCAACCATCCAGCCGGCCACAGTCAACAACCATTTAGCCGGCCAGAGTCAGCAACCATCCAGCCGGCCACAGTCAACAACCATCCAGCCGGCCACAGTCAGCAACCATCCAGCCGGCCACAGTCAACAACCATCCAGAGTCAGCAACCATCCAGCCGGCCACAGTCAGCAACCATCCAGCCGGCCAGTCACAACCATCCAGTCAACAACCATCCAGCCGGCCACAGTCAACAACCATCCAGCCGGCCACAGTCAGCAACCATCCAGCCGGCCACAGTCAACAACCATCCAGCCGGCCACAGTCAGCAACCATCCAGCCGGCCACAGTCAGCAACCATCCAGCCGGCCACAGTCAGCAACCATCCAGCCGGCCACAGTCAACAACCATCCAGCCGGCCACAGTCAACAACCATCCAGCCGGCCACAGTCAGCAACCATCCAGCCGGCCACAGTCAACAACCATCCAGCCGGCCACAGTCAACAACCATCCAGCCGGCCACAGTCAACAACCATCCAGCCGGCCACAGTCAACAACCATCCAGCCGGCCACAGTCAGCAACCATCCAGCCGGCCACAGTCAGCAACCATCCAGCCGGCCACAGTCAACAACCATCCAGCCGGCCACAGTCAACAACCATCCAGCCGGCCACAGTCAGCAACCATCTAGCCGGCCACAGTCAGCAACCATCCAGCCGGCCACAGTCAGCAACCATCCAGCCGGCCACAAACAACAATCAACCCTGGTCAGGAACAGCCAGCCACCCCCTGTACAAAGCCGTAGAACACTTTGAACTGTTCCAGTACCGCGATAAATGATGTTATAGATTCAGCTACTCGGAACAAGTTCTAAGTAGCACGGGCTATGGTGAGCCCGTAGTGGACTTACCTGGCACAGGAGCGGTGCTGACGCATTAAATGTGCATGGTGCTGGTTACATAGCGTGGCGGTGGTTGTGTGACGTCACTCCCAGCCTAACTACAAGGTCAGGAGAGGTCAAGCACCTTGCGGAGGGCGACCTTGGTGGGTGTCACTAACCCCCCTCACCCAAACACCCTAACTCTCAAGTGCTTCAACCTTGACTTTTCATGATGATATAGACTTTGAAAGATCTTTTGTGATAGATATTAAACGAGCAACCTTGGTATATATGTCTATGTGGTGCAGTATGGTGCAGTATGGTGCAGTATGGTGCAGTATGGTGCAGTATGGTGCAGGAAGAGTGGCTCCGTCTTCGCCCCACACGGATATAGTGAAGGTTATAGCCTAACTGTTTTTGTACCAGGGATATACGTCGCTTGTATTGTGAGCGGCACATTGCTGCCTTAGCCCAATATTACCCTAAATATATATATTTGCTTTTGGCTAAGATATATATATATATATATATATATATATATATATATATATATATATATATATATATATATATATATATATATAATATATATATATATATATATATATATATATATATATATATATATATATATATATATATATATATATATATATATATATATATATATATATATATATATATATATATATATATATATATATATATATATATATATATATATATATATATATATATATATATATATATATATATATATATATATATGGTACCTAGTAGCCAGAATGCAATACTTGGCCTACTGTGCAAGATCCGATTTGCCTAATAAGCCAAATTTTCCTGAATTTAAATTTTTTTATTTTTTTTCTTATGAAATGATAAAGATATCCATATCATTATATATTAGTTAATTTTGTTCAATTTGAGTTCAAACTAACGTAGATATATGACCGAACCTAACCTACCCTACCTAACCTAATCTAACCTATCTTAACCTAGCGTAAACTAATATTTATCGACCTATTAGGCAAATCGGGCCTTGCATAGTAGGCCGAGAATTGCGTTCTGGATAATATTAGTTATATTAACCTATTAATATTCCCTCTCAAGGAATATTAACAGGTTAATATATTTTAATATATTATATTCCCTCTGAGGTCATATTAACAGGTTAATATATGTTAACAACAGGGAATGTTAACATTAGGAGTTCTATTAACCTGTTAATATTCCCTCTCAGAGTAAAAGTCTGGTCCTATAAATAGTAGTGTGACGGCACAATAATATACACACACACAAAGGCTTTGACACAGCTTAGACGATGTATGAGAAAGCCTCTCACATAGGCCAATAATAGGCCTATATGCATCTTTCCATGCGTCTTTAAGATCGCTGTGTGAATTTGTGGATATTTTTGTATTACTTGAAGACGTAAATGAGAGATGAGTTGCGTGGGTGTAGAGATGAGGGTGAGTGGTGAGTGTGGGCTTGTCTCACGGTCGAATTATGTAATAGATTCTCTACCTCATTTTCTACTTGCTCAACACTTTCAGAAATAAATTAACGTGAATATGAGTATTTGTCTAAAACAGGACGCAACAAAAGGTGTCTTTTTACGCATTATCTTTGTTGATAAAGACATTTTGCACAATAACCTTGTCCTGCGCCGCCCAGCAAACTTTTAAATAGCGCGCCTTACACACAAGAGTGCAAAATTAATTATTTGTGTAATTACTAAAACAAAACAAATGCTTTACGCTATTCCACGTTAATTAAATCTATATACTCGAAGTAATAATATGGCATGTGAATAACTTGTCTTTATAGACTAACAGGAGATGTTACTTAATTTTATAATACTTATGTGACGACTTGGATTTCAAGACTCACAGGGAATATTATTGGAATGGCAGTAACTGGTGAAAATGGCGACAAGTAGTGGAAGGTGTAGCGTCGAGCCGCCACTTTATGGGCCTCATAGTGGACAGGACCCCATTAAGGCATTATATCCCATGGTGAATGAAGACGAGACACCTCTTCCCAGATGCTGGAGTAGTAAAGACAAATACAGTTTCATTGGTTTATCACAAAATAATCTCAGAGTTCACTATAAGGGTAAGTGACTCTGCTTCTGTCTTTGTTTATATTGATATTGGGGGTTCCGGTGGTTGGTGGAGGGCGTCGAGGGCTTGCCAGGAAGGTGGAGTGGGGAGAGGAGTCCTGGCTGCGGGTTCTGGTGAGAGGTGAGGGCTGTGAGGGCCCCAGGAGGGAAGATATGGAGGCGTAATGAGGAGGGTGCGAGTCCTTTGTTTGTGTTTTTGGTGCGATCAGCTGATTGCGACGCACAGCAGTGGAGAGGCTGGTGAGGTCTCTCACCACACTCCCTGAGGCCCTCACCACACTCCCTGAGGCCCTCACCACACTCCCTGAGGCCCTCACCACTCTCCCTGAGGCCCTCACCACACTCCCTGAGGCCCTCACCACTCTCCCTGAGGCCCTCACCACTCTCCCTGAGGCCCTCACCACACTCCCTGAGGCCCTCACCACACTCCCTGAGGCCCTCACCACACTCCCTGAGGCCCTCACCACTCTCCCTGAGGTCTCACCACTCTCCCTGAGGCCCTCACCACACTCCCTGAGGCCCTCACCACTCTCCCTGAGGTCTCTCACCACTCTCCCTGAGGCCCTCACCACACTCCCTGAGGCCCTCACCACTCTCCCTGAGGCCCTCACCACACTCCCTGAGACCCTCACCACTCTCCCTGAGGCCCTCACCACACTCCCTGAGGCCCTCACCACTCTCCCTGAGGCCCTCACCACTCTCCCTGAGGCCCTCACCACACTCCCTGAGGCCCTCACCACACTCCCTGAGGCCCTTACCACTCTCCCTGAGGCCCTCACCACACTCCCTGAGGCCCTCACCACTCTCCCTGAGGCCCTCACCACACTCCCTGAGGCCCTCACCACACTCCCTGAGGCCCTCACCACACTCCCTGAGGCCCTCACCACTCTCCCTGAGGCCCTCACCACTCTCCCTGAGGCCCTCACCACACTCCCTGAGGCCCTCACCACACTCCCTGAGGCCCTCACCACACTCCCTGAAGCCCTCACCACACTCCCTGAGGCCCTCACCACTCTCCCTGAGGCCCTCACCACACTCCCTGAGGCCCTCACCACTCTCCCTGAGGCCCTCACCACACTCCCTGAGGCCCTCACCACTCTCCCTGAGGCCCTCACCACTCTCCCTGAGGCCCTCACCACACTCCCTGAGGCCCTCACCACTCTCCCTGAGGCCCTCACCACACTCCCTGAGGCCCTCACCACTCTCCCTGAGGCCCTCACCACACTCCTTGAGGCCCTCACCACTCTCCCTGAGGCCCTCACCACTCTCCCTGAGGCCCTCACCACTCTCCCTGAGGCCCTCACCACACTCCCTGAGGCCCTCACCACTCTCCCTGAGGCCCTCACCACTCTCCCTGAGGCCCTCACAGACACTCCCTGAGGCCCTCACCACTCTCCCTGAGGCCCTCACCACACTCCCTGAGGCCCTCACCACACTCCCTGAGGCCCTCACCACACTCCCTGAGGCCCTCACCACTCTCCCTGAGGCCCTCACACTCTCCTGAGGCCCTCACCACACTCCCTGAGGCCCTCACCACTCTCCCTGAGGCCCTCACCACTCTCCCTGAGCCCCTCACCACTCTCCTGAGGCCCTCACCACACTCCCTGAGGCCCTCACCACACTCCCTGAGGCCTCATCACACTCGCTGAGGCCCTCACCACACTCCTGAGGTGAGGCCCTCACCCACTCTCCCCGAGGCCCTCAAAATAAAGCTATGCGTCTCATTCTTGGGGCTCCAAAGTCCACGAGAATAGTTAATATGAGAGCAGAGTTAAAATACCTACCATAAGTGAGAGAATTTTGTCTATTAGCACAGTTTTCGGCGTGAAGGCATTGAGTAGATCTAGGCAACACATGAAGTTTCAAGCTAAACTTTCTAATATGCTGCACTCACCTGAGGTCTATAGAAGAAGAACGAAATCTGATTATGTATATTGGTTCTACAAGGTAGCCAACTCCATCAAAATATTAATATGTACCCAACTCAACTAATGATTAATCAACCATTACTCCATGGGATAACTGGGATTTATCAGTTGATTTTGTAAATGCGCCCAAGAAAGATAGTGTGCACTCTACATTATTAAAACAGTTAACACTGAAAGCATCACTGAAAGTACTCAGAGTATGGGTAACGATGTGTATCAGTGCTATACCGACGGCTCTGTAGAAGAAGGTGGACGATGTACCGGATGTGCATGTAATATATTTGAACAATCTTCTCTCGTACATACAGCAATGAAGCGCGTCAATGACTGGGCAAGTACAACTCAAACCGAACTTGCAGGCATATACCTTGCCACTGAATTTTTAAAAGACAAAGGCAGTGGACTTATATACTGTGACTCGCAGAGTGCACTCCTGGCATTGAACGCACATAGTAGTGACACCCAGAAAATAGTCAGTGATATTCGAATGAATGTTTTAGCTGCTAAAGAAAACAGATTTGAAATTAAATTCCTATGGATACCATCACATGTTGGCATCTCAAGGCATGACACTGTTGATATGCTTGCAAAGACAGCCTGTAGAAAACCAGTGGTAGAAATTGATATGGGTATTTCATTAGCAGTGACAAAGAGAATACTTAAACAAATATCTAATGAAGATCTCACCGACCTAACAAATTCACAAAGACCTGAAAGTTGTAGCATTAAATATTATGATAGATATCGTGAGGAAACATTCACATATGGGACTAATAGAACAAGAACCCGGCAATGTGATGTTATAGTGGCCAGAATACGCCTGGGATATAGACGTATCTGGCAGCTTTCTCAAAACCCAAATGTCGAGTACACATGTGTCAACTTTGTGAAAGAGAAAACATGCACTCTCTTGAACATTATATTGTAGAATGTCCCATACTGGCTGACTTTCGCCCTCCTGGGCTAAGGTATGCTGAACTCTGTAATTACTATATGAGTACTGGAACACTTGATGATATATTGGACTTGTATCCAAGATTGACCATGTAATAGATTAATTATACAATGTATGTGATGTAACTATATAACCTGAGCTTGTAAAAGCACCTTAATCACCTTCAGTGATTAAGTGCTTAATTGCACACTAGTTTCTTTATCAGCTATCTCACCCTGTCAGAGTAAATGAGATAAATGTCTGTGAATGCATGTGTGTATATATGTATATGTGTGTGTATGTATATGTATGGGTATAAAGTATATATGGAAGCTGATCAGAATTACATTTCACCTTTGTAAATGTACATTAATGACACTGTGTAGAAGACACATCGAACACTTTATGTAAGGCATACGTAAATCTGTGTATCTATGTATTTACGTATATAGGTTAGCTTAGCATTTTAAAAGCACCGACTCACCTTCAGTGGTTGATTGTTCAATAAACCCTTGAAATATATGTTTAACACATCTCTAACCCTGTCCATGGAGGACAGAAGAAAATGTATATATGCTGGTTAGCATTGTAAATGTGTGGCCACGTCTGTGGTAGAAAAACAATAAAAAAAAAAACCCTAAGGCCCTCACCACACACTCCCCTGAGGCCCTCACCACACTCCCTGAGGCCCTCACCACACTCCCTGAGGCCCTCACCACACTCCCTGAGGCCCTCACCACACTCCCTGAGGCCCTCACCACACTCCCTGAGGCCCTCACCACACTCCCTGAGGCCCTCACCACACTCCCTGAGGCCCTCACCACACTCCCTGAGGCCCTCACCACACTCCCTGAGGCCCTCACCACACTCCCTGAGGCCCTCACCACACTCCCTGAAGCCCTCACCACACTCCCTGAGGCCCTCACCACACTCCCTGAGGCCCTCACCACACTCCCTGAGGCCCTCACCACACTCCCTGAGGCCCTCACCACACTCCCTGAGGCCCTCACCACACTCCCTGAGGCCCTCACCACACTCCCTGAGGCCTCACCACACTCCCTGAGGCCCTCACCACACTCCCTGAGGCCCTCACCACACTCCCTGAGGCCCTCACCACACTCCCTGAGGCCCTCACCACACTCCCTGAGGCCCTCACCACACTCCCTGAGGCCCTCACCACACTCCCTGAGGCCCTCACCACACTCCCTGAGGCCCTCACCACACTCCCTGAGGCCCTCACCACACTCCCTGAGGCCCTCACCACACTCCCTGAGGCCCTCACCACACTCCCTGAGGCCCTCACCACACTCCCTGAGGCCCTCACCACACTCCCTGAGCCCTCACCACACTCCCTGAGGCCCTCACCACACTCCTTGAGGCCCTCACCACTCCCTGAGGCCCTCACCACTCCCTGAGGCCCTCACCACACTCCCTGAAGCCTCACCACACTCCCTGAAGCCCTCACCACACTCCCTGAAGCCCTCACCACACTCCCTGAGGCCCTCACCCACACAAATGTCTTCAACTGTTGCCCCTCATACCTTCACCATTTAACAGTAGCTAATGTCCTCGTGCAGTCGTCGGGCTCCCTCGCGCTGTCGTCAGGCTCCCTCGCGCTGTCGTCAGGCTCCCTCGCGCTGTCGTCAGGCTCCCTCGCGCATCGTCAGGCTCCCTCGCGCAGTCGTCAGGCTCCCTCGCGCAGTCGTCAGGCTCCCTCGTGCAGTCGTCAGCTCCCTCGTGCAGTCGTCAGGCTCCCTCGCGCAGTCGTCAGGCTTCCTCTCGCAGTCGTCAGGCTCCCTCGAGCGCAGTCGTCGGGCTCCCTCGCGCAGTCGTCAGGCTCCCTCGTGCAGTCGTCGGGCTCCCTCGCGTTGTCGTCAGGCTCCCTCGTGCAGTCGTCAGGCTCCCTCGTGCAGTCATCGGGCTCCCTCGCGCAGTCGTCCGGCTCCCTCGCACAGTCGTCGGGCTCCCTCGCGCAGTCGTCCGGCTCCCTCGCACAGTCGTCGGGCTCCCTCGCGCAGTCGTCGGGCTCCCTCGCGCAGTCGTCAGGCTCCCTCGTGCAGTCGTCAGGCTCCCTCGCGCAGTCGTCAGGCTGCCCTCGCGCAGTCGTCGGGCTCCCTCGCGCAGTCGTCAGGCTCCCTCATGCAGTCGTCAGGCTCCCTCGCGCAGTCGTCAGGCTCCCTCGCGCAGGTCGTCCGGCTCCCTCGCGCAGTCGTCCGGGCTCCCTCGCGCAGTCGTCAGGCTCCCTCGCGCAGTCGTCCGGCTCCCTCGCGCAGTCGTCAGGCTCCCTCGTGCAGTCGTCCGGCTCCCTTGCGCAGTCGTCAGGCTCCCTCGCGCAGTCATCAGGCTCCCTCGCGCAGTCGTCAAGCTCCCTCGTGCAGTCGTCCGGCTCCCTTGTGCCCATGCTCATCGCCCTTGCCTCACACCCTCCTTACCACATTTCATTTATATCTAGTAGGGTTATTGGAGACATTTCCTTTGCATATGCCATTTAGGCTTACAGTAGTTGAGAAGATCCAATCCACCAAACATTTGTGACTACAACCCAACATTTTTGTTATGGTAAATGTAGTGTGTAAACTAGTGTTTTTAATAACCTTGGCCTTGTAGTCTTGCATACAATTGAAATCTTTCGTCCATGTGAACCACTTGCATTAACGTTTGTTTAGCCAAAATTTGTACAGTACTGACATTTGTATAGTTCTTGCTAATCTTACTGCCTGGAAGGTTTTCCTCTAGTACACAAGCCAATGCTTAAGATTGCATGCTTCTCTACACCTGGTTAGTTTCTTTAGAATTAGAGCCATTTTCAAGATGTCCAAGATGTTAATTTTCAAGATGTCCGAGATGATAGTTTTCAAGCTGTTCGAGATGTTAATTTTCAAGATGTCCAAGATATTAATTTTCAAGATGTCCGAGATGTTAATTTTCAAGATGTCCAACACTTTGTCAGTAGTATGATACTATTACTTTTATCTCGCCTAATCACTTACTGGTCAGTAGAGCAACAACCCTTGATTCTTACAGGGTCAGCATTTGAACCCTGATAGTCCAAGTGGTTGGTCACCATTCCTTCACCTCATTTTCATATCCCAGTTCCTTGCCTTCATATAGGGCTCATTCTCGACTCGCAGTCGGGAATTTCACGTTCGAAATCTGGGTGGGACACACATGGTTGCGTACATTTCATATACAAGAGTTTTACATTCTTATAAAGCCACTAGTACGCGTAGCGTTTCGGGCAGGTCCTTAACCCTAATTTCCCCGGAATATGACCCCGCCGAATCGTTTAACAACCAGGTACCCATTCACTGCTGGGTGAACAGAGGTTACAGTTAAGGATTGGCGCCCGTCAATCCTCCCCGGCCAGGATGGCCCCGATATCACCTAAATATCAGATATCACCTAATGGCCCATGTTTAAGAGTTAGTCGGCTTGTTGTGGGGTTGCATCCTGTGGAGGGTCAGTAGTTTAACCTTGGGGGTGACCTCGATACAAGCTTAACATGTATATATTCACTATCTGTCTGTTCCCCGACACAATGAATTATTATCACTATTATTTTCTATACTGTATAGTCCTACTTGTTTCAAAATTTCTCCCCATAATTACTTAACCCATATTTACTATGTCTTGACTAATTTATTCTCCCAAATACTGAAGTTTTAAAGATAAATGGATAGAAATATAGTACTGCTGTCAGGTTGTAGTCTTGTACCATTTATAATACTGTACTGTCTAAATAAAGCCTAAATAAAGTAAATTAATTAAGAAAAAATGATATTTTCTAGTAAAGGCAAAATAATGATAAATCTTAGACATATAATTGAGGTTGTGTTAGTGACTCTAGGTTAGTTTTTATTACACATACAGTACCTGTGAAAGGTTTTGGCCTGTTAAAGCTCGGGTCCTGCAAAAGCTCAGGTCCATGTTTTGATCGTTCATATATTGTTTCAGTAGTCCAATCTTCCAGAAATTTTAGGGTTTCCTTAATGTTAATTTTTGAGTTTAAAAGTCACATTGTGCATTAAGGAAACTTTTTTACTTGGAAGTTATGTTTTGAGTCTACTATATTTTACTTTAGAAGCCTATCCAATATCCATAATGAAATGGATTCAACAATACATTGTACAGTATATGTGAACCTATGTTTTTTAAATTTATATTCTGATGTTTCCAAATATTGTAGCCTATACTCTATCATGTTTTTTTAATTATTGAAATGATCACTCTGTGACTGCACAAATGTATAGATATTATTATATCTACATGAGGACATTGGTAAGATCCATCTTCTGATCCTGCACTTTCTTGTGGCCAGAATAACAAAAGTGGCTAATACTGTACACATATAGTGCCTTTGGTTTCCCCTACACTAACATGTGTATCAAAGAAAAAAGTGCAAGAGCTCAGAGAGACCAAATCATTCTGGTTTGAGCCTAAGTACATGTAAACACGGTGTCGGTGCTTCTTGCTGCCGACTTTGGTCTGTACTTGTATAGAATATACGTATTATGACTGGTAACTTACACTTGGTTGACCCAGATCTGGTGGATGTGCAACACACAAAACACATCACTGTATACTGTACCATAAAGGGTAATCACTGTTGCAAACAAGTACCATAAAGGGTAATCACTGTTGCAAACAAGTACCATAAAGGGTAATCACTGTTGCAAACAAGTACCATAAAGGGTAATCACAGTTGCAAACATGTACCATAAAGGGTAATCATAGTTGCAAACATGTACCATAAAGGGTAATCACTGTTGCAAACATGTACCATAAAGGGTAATGACAGTTGCAAACATGTACCATAAAGGGTAATCACAGTTGCAAACAAGTACCATAAAGGGTAATCACTGTTGCAAACATGTACCATAAAGGGTAATCACTGTTGCAAACAAGTACCATAAAGGGTAATCACTGTTGCAAACATGTACCATAAAGGGTAATCACTGTTGCAAACATGTACCATAAAGGGTAATCACTGTTGCAAACATGTACCATAAAGGGTAATCACTGTTGCAAACATGTACCATAAAGGGTAATCACTGTTGCAAACATGTACCATAAAGGGTAATCACTGTTGCAAACATGTACCATAAAGAGTAATCACTGTTGCAAACAAGTACCATAAAGGGTAATCACTGTTGCAAACAAGTACCATAAAGGGTAATCACTGTTGCAAACATGTACCATAAAGGGTAATCACTGTTGCAAACATGTACCATAAAGGGTAATCACTGTTGCAAACATGTACCATAAAGGGTAATCACTGTTGCAAACATGTACCATAAAGGGTAATCACTGTTGCAAACATGTACCATAAAGGGTAATCACTGTTGCAAACATCCTTATGTTTGTTTACATCTACATCTAGATGAAAATCTACATTGATTGTTTAAATCTACATCAATTTCATAAAGGTTTTGATCTTCGGTGCTTTACTGTTTAGCAAACTTTCAATGCTTGTGTGGCATGAGTTATAACTGACCAGCAGACACAACAGAGGCCTTTTGGTATAATAATTTAATTCTCGTTGTCGGAGATAGGAAGCCTATACTTGGGTTCATTATGGTCCCCCAGAGTCTAGGCCAAGAATGATCCCCTCTTCAGATTTCTTCCTACAACAGTTGCCTAACTCCCTGTACCTATTTACTGCTGGGAACTGAGGTATCAGCTGTAAAGCTTCTTTAGGCTAAATACTGACCTTCCCCAGGATGCAACCCACAACATGTTTTTCCTCCTGTGTAACTATTTACTGCTAGGTGAACAGAGCGTCGCACAAAAGGAAACTTTTCCGATCGTTTGGCCCACCTAGAGATTAACCCATGTCCCTTGGTTGTGAGGAGAGTGGTCACTGTTGCTTCACCTGGTGCTGTGTGATGGTCACTGTTGCTTCACCTGGTGCTGTGTGATGGTCACTGTTACTTCACCTGGTGCTGTGTGATGGTCACTGTTGCTTCACCTGGTGCTGTGTGATGGTCACTGTTGCTTCACCTGGTGCTGTGTTGGTCACTGTTACTTCACCTGGTGCTGTGTGATGGTCACTGTTGCTTCACCTGGTGCTGTGTGATGGTCACTGTTGCTTCACCTGGTGCTGTGTGATGATGGTCACTGTTGCTTCACCTGGTGCTGTGTGTTGGTCACTGTTGCTTCACCTGGTGCTGTGTGTTGGTCACTGTTGCTTCACCTGGTGCTGTGTGATGGTCACTGTGGCTTCACCTGGTGCTGTGTGTTGGTCACTGTTGCTTCACCTGGTGCTGTGTGATGGTCCACTGTTGCTTCACCTGGTGCTGTGTGATGGTCCACTGTTGCTTCACCTGGTGCTGTGTGTTGGTCACTGTTGCTTCACCTGGTGCTGTGTGGTTGGTCACTGTTGCTTCACCTGGTGCTGTGTGATGGTCACTGTTGCTTCACCTGGTGCTGTGTGATGGTCACTGTGCTGCTTCACCTGGTGCTGTGTGTTGGTCACTGTTGCTTCACCTGGTGCTGTGTGATGGTCACTGTTGCTTCACCTGGTGTTGTGTCTGTCACCAATACTGTACCTAGCATTCCGCTGGAAAATGTTATCCTGATAGCATACGGAATGTTACAATGGTCCAGTTTAATTGTGTGGTTGTTATTGACACTTGTACAGGTTTATTATTTTTATTAAGGAATTGACTGAATCACTGAGATGAAGAAGCTTTATGTGTGCCTTGTGTGGGAGTGGCCTCAACCTGTGACCCTTTGGGTTGATTCATTAGTCGTGCAGTCACCAGTCACTACACAGTGGTGTATTACCTAAGTGTAGTTACAGGATGAGAGCTACGCTCGTGGTGTCCCGTCTTCCCAGCACTCTTTGTCATATAACTCTTTGAAACTACTGACGGTCTTGGCCTCCACCACCTTATCACCTAACTTGTTCCACCATCTACCACTCTGTTTGCGAAAGTGAATTTTCTTTCCCCTTTCTTTCTTTTCGAAAGTGTGTGTCTGTGTGTTATGCACATGAGCCGACTTGTTCCCTTTGTGGTGTGTAATAAGCAGACATGGGCGACGTCTTGGGCCACATCTTAACTGTAGAATTTACAGTACTTTTTATTTTTTTTATTCTTTTGTAATAGGAATATTATTTTTATTTTATTTAAGAATATTATTTTTATTTTAAGCATTACCTTCATAAATCGTGAATATGTCAACGAGTGTCCAAGATCAAGTCGCACTTTAACCACGTTTCATCTGAACTTAAATGCTA
>WNGS01156805.1:29103-46665 GCA_020271785.1 Procambarus virginalis
ATGAGTGAATCATCGCTGTACTCAAAAATATGGTGTGCTTATTGTTGATTCAGTTATGTTCATCAAAACAGTGAACAAATACTTTGTCGGTTGTTACTCTATATACACAGGTTATATATAAGTAAGTATCTGCATGTTTTGTTCACCATAACGAACCACTAAGTTGCTATTATGAATCAAAAAGTAACGAGGAGTGACCGCCGTGTACCAGCCAGCCACTCACGCCCTCCCTCAAGTCATCTGACTCACCCACATTCTCCTCCCACAATATGTTTTTGCTTTTATTCACTATATACAGACGCTGTATATAAGTATTTACATTCGTGTTCACCATAACGAACCACTAATTTGGTATGCTGAGTGGCAGTGGCAGCCTGCCACTGGTGCCACTCCCTCCTCACCTCCCTGACTTGCCACCATTTTCCACTCACCATACTGTTTTTGTTTTATATACAGACGTTATATATAAGTATTTACATGTTCTGTTCACCATAACTGTACATCTAAGCTTGTATGGTGAGTAGGAATTCTTGTATGGTGAGTAGGCAGAAAGACGTAGGACCTCCCAGTCAGCTGATGGCTGCCGCCCTTAAGGCCAGACGCACTAATATTTCTCTTCCAACAATACTGCTTGTGGTGTTATTACGATATATACACACATTATATATAAATATCTACCGGTTTTATTCACCATACTTGTACAGTACAAGTAAACTGGTATGGTGCCCAAAGACCAATCGTGGTCACCAGTAAACAACACGTAATTCCTGCAGACGACGCTCATCTAGCTCTACCCAAAATGGCGGCTCCCAACCTCCTACTCTTGCTGTTTATACCCTCTATACACACGTTATATATAAGTATCTACATTTGTGTTCACCATAGCGAACCACTAAGCTGGTATGCTGAGTGCAGTCAATAAAAGCGGGCCACACACAGTCAGATAACAATGCCACCACCCTCCCTCCCACAGCATTACTCTCCCTCCATGGAGCACAGCGCTAAATATCATCACAATCCTCTTATTATCAGACCCATAGTCAGTTTTATCACAGTCAGGGGTCTTCTGTAATAATATTATCGCTACATAATAGCATGAACAAGTATATTATGGCATTTTTAGGCGATGCTGTGGTCACAAGCTGAACAGCAGTGCTGAGAGCTCATGCTGCGTGCATCAGGCTTGGTAGCTTACTCGATACTGAGGCCCCTTACACCCGGGAGTTTGGCCCACGATTTTTAAAAAAAATGGCGTCTGTTTACAAGAGCCCTGATGAAGGTGTGGTGAACCCCGTGTATCCGCGGGCCGTTTAAATCTTGCGTAGTACTCCAACGCATCATATGATGCGACGTGCAATTTACTGCAAGTCGGTCAAAGCATCATATGATGCGATGCGCAATTGAAGGGTTAATTGTTAGGACAACCTTCTTCCTCTTACCACCTCCAGAACGATTGATGGAGGTGTTAGTCTTGGAGTCATAGTCTTGGCCAAAAATGCTCAAAGTTACTATGAAAATAAAAAAGTTATTTAAAAAAAATATTTCACTAATGGTGAGGCCCTGTGGTATAACATGAGGGATGAGAGCACATGGCTTGACCAGGCCTGGACGGGTCCACTTGGGGCAGGGAGGCACGTTACGTAGGCTGCCAGGAGGAAAAAAATCACATTATTTTTTAAGGCAACTTCAGCCTGTGCAAATTATTTTTAGGAAACTTGTATAGTATTTTCTATTACATAATTACTAGGATTTTTTTTGGCTATGATGAATTGTTTTAAAATTAATGGTAATTCCTGTACTGTAGTATATAGGGCGCTCCACATTCCCCCTTATCCCCCCAGTTGGTCTCTCCCTCCCAACGCTCCCCTCTCTCCCGACACGACCCACCCACCTCACCCCCCTCCTACACCATGTGCCACGAGCCACAGCCATACAGGATTAATACGGTATGGCCCGCGGCCTGGCTTTCGTATCCGGATAATTCACTCCTTGTCTGGCTGACTGTCCGGATATTGCAACATCAGCAGCAAGTTAACCGGCCCAGATTTTTTATCCGGACAAACACCTGATTTTCCAGCTCCTATGGACATTTTGGCCAGATATTGAGAACTTTATCTGGTCACGATTTTGGCCATATATAAGGGCGTCTTCCAGATATTCGAATCCCGGATAACCGAGTGTTTACAGCATGCCCATGCACTGAGCTCCTGGGCCTGACTCGTGTAATTCAATATTCATTAAGAAATGTAACGTACCAGTAGCACGAGCGCTCAGCATAATATGGAGAAAGAGCCTGGATACAGGGAAGATACCAGCTGCACTTAAATCAGCAGATATAGCTCCTCTGCACATGGGGGGTAGTAAAGCCTTGGCAAAAAATTATAGACCAGTTGCACTAACATCACACACACAAGTTTTTGGAAGAGTGATTAGGAATCAAATTTCTAGTTTTATGGAAAATAATGAACTACACAACCCAGGACAACATGGATTTAGAGCAGGAAGATCCTGTCTGTCACAGTTACTCAACCACTATGACTAAATCACAGAAGCTCTGGAAGAAAGGCAAAATGCAGAGGTAGTATACACCGACTTTGAAAAGGCATTTAACAAATGTGATCATGGAGTGATAGCACACAAAATGAGGTCAATGGGAATAACTGGTAAAGTAGGATGCTGAATACTCAATTTCCTGTCGAACAGATCACAGTGAGTAACAGTCAATCAAATATAATCGAGTCCAAGCGCAGTTAAAAGCTCTGTACCTCAAGGAACAGTTCTTGCACCACTGCTTTTCCTTATTCTCATATCAGATATAGACAAAAATACAAGTCACAGCTTCGTGTCATCCTTTGCAGATGACACAAAAATCAGCATGAAAATTACCTCTGCGGAAGACATTGAAAAACTACGAGCAGATAACAACAAAGTTTTCGATTGGGCAGCAGAAAATAACATGATGTTTAACACTGATAAATTCCAGGTACTCAGGTACGGCAAAAATGAGGATCTGAAACATAATACTGTATAGGGTACAAAACAGAATCGAATCTGCCCATAGTAGGAAAACACCATGTCAAGGATTTGGGAATAACGATGTCCGACGACCTAACCTTTAGGGAGCATAAACAAGCAAATACTGCGGCAACCAGAAAAATAATAGTATGGATTACGAGAACTTTCAAGTCCAGGGATCCCATCACAATGGTTGTACTCTTCAAGTCACTTGTGTTGTCCCGTCTTGAGTACTGCTCAGTACTCGCTTCCCCTTTCAGAGCAGGAGAGATTGCCAAAAAAGAGGGAATACAGAGAATATATACGGCACACACGGACGTGATAAAGCACTTAAATTATTGGGATCATCTCAAAGGTCTCCAAATGTACTCGCTAGAAAGAAGATGAGATATCAAATGATATACATGTGGAAGATACTGGAGGGCTCTCCTAAACAGATGCCATTTTTTTTAAATTGTGGGCAACATTCCCGGGTGTGAGAGCCTCAGTACAGTACTGAGTGAGCCACCAAGGCTGACGCATGCAGCATGAGCTCTCAGCACTGCTGTTCAGCTTGTGACCACAGCATCGTCTAAAATTTTCCAAATATATATATGTATCTGGTATTATTTAGCCATGATAGTTTTACAGAATAGCTTGACTGTGATAAAGACTGTACACAATGTTCAGGTATCAGTGAATCAATGCTGTTCAAGATGTTCACAGCGCTAGCCACAACACATTGCCATTATTTCATCCTTCTAAAATTCTTCAAATGACTTTTTGTGTTCCTTTATAAAATAAACATGTGGAAAATTATTCATTTCCATGATTTAGTAACCAGGATTCTGATAATAGCAGGAGTGTGGTGAGAATTAGCAATGTGAATTAGTGAAGACATTATCAGAGACATTACGATATCAGATACCACATATTCAGATCACAAGCTCATTGAAGTGCAAACTACCATCAATACTCAGAATAGACCTAAAACGTTGATAAAGCGAGAGGGGCTATTCAGTAAATTCAATTTTAATAATAAAAGGATAGACTGGGAGATAATAAACAGGGAACTTAAAAACATTCCATGGGAAACTGTTTTAAGTAATAAAAGTCCTACAGAAGGAATAGAAAAACTGACTTCGGAAGCGTATCAAGTCTGTCTGAAACATGTTCCTTTGAGGAAAGCCAGAAAGAGATCCAACGTAGAAAGAGAACGCAGAAGACACTATAAACGCAGGAAAAGAATAACGGAACTGCTTATGCAGACACGAATTTCCCGTCAAAGAAGGAATAATTTAAATAGGGAGATTGAAGAAATCGAGCGGAAATTGAAACACTCATATGAAACTGAAGAAAGGCAGTTAGAACAGAAAGCAATTCAGGAAATAAAGAAAAATCCAAAATACTTCTTCACATATGCGAAATCAAAAGCAAAAACTACTGCCAGTATTGGACCTATTCGTACAAGTGAAGGTTCATACACGGAGGATGACAAAGAAATTAGTGAAATCCTAAAAAAGCAGTATGAGGACATGTTTAGCACTCCAATAAACAACATGAAAGTAGAAGATCCAGACAATTTCTTTATGCGGGATATCCAAACCCCTGTAAATATAACTGATATCAACACGAGCGCACTAAATTTTGAAAGAGAAATTGAAAACATGCCCATGCACTCGGCCCCAGGTCCAGACTCATGGAATTCAATATTTATAAAGAAATGCAAAGTGCCGGTAGCACAGGCACTCAGTATAGTGTGGAGGAAGAGCTTGGACACGGGGGAGATACCAGATGCACTTAAAGTAGCAGACATAGCCCCTCTACACAAGGGAGGGAGCAAAGCATTGGCAAAGAATTATAGACCAGTTGCACTAACATCGCACATAATAAAAGTATTTGAGAGAGTGATTAGGAGTCAGGTCACCAATTTCATGGAGACCAATGACCTTCACAACCCAGGCCAACATGGATTTCGAGCGGGAAGATCGTGCCTCTCACAGCTACTTGAGCACTACGATAAAGTCACTGAGGCATTAGAAGAAAAACAGAATGCTGATGTGATATACACGGACTTCGCAAAGGCTTTCGATAAATGTGACCATGGCGTGATAGCACACAAAATGAAGTCAATGGGAATAACCGGTAAAGTAGGACGCTGGATACTCAGTTTTCTGTCAAACAGGACTCAGCGAGTAACGGTCAACCATATAAAATCTAGTCCAAGTGCAGTTAAAAGCTCTGTACCTCAGGGTACAGTCCTTGCACCGCTGCTTTTCCTTATTCTCATATCAGATATAGACAAAAATACAAGTCACAGCTTCGTATCATCCTTTGCAGATGACACAAAAATCAGTATGAAAATTACCTCGGCTGAAGACATTGAAAAACTTCAAGCTGATATTAATAAAGTTTTCGACTGGGCATCAGAAAATAACATGATGTTTAACAGTGATAAATTCCAGGTACTCAGGTACGGTAAAAATGAGGACCTTAAACATAATACAGAGTACAAAACACAATCAAATGTGCCCATAGTAGGAAAACAGCATGTAAAGGATTTGGGAATAATGATGTCTGACGACCTAACGTTTAGGGAGCATAACCAAGCAAATATTGCGACAGCCAGAAAAATGATAGGATGGATTACGAGAACTTTCAAATCCAGGGATCACATCACAATGCTTGTACTCTTCAAGTCACTTGTGTTGTCCCGTCTTGAGTACTGTTCAGTACTCACTTCCCCTTCAGAGCAGGAGAGATTGCTGAAATAGAGGGAATACAGAGAACATATACAGCACGTATAGACGCGATAAAGCACCTAAATTATTGGGATCGTCTCAAAGCTCTCCAAATGTACTCACTAGAAAGAAGACGAGAGAGATATCAAATAATATACACCTGGAAGATACTGGAGGGCCAGGTCCCAAATCTACACAGTAAAATAACAACGTACTGGAGTGAACGATATGGAAGAAAATGCAGAATAGAACCAGTGAAGAGCAGGGGTGCCATAGGCACAATCAGAGAACACTGTATAAACATCAGAGGTCCACGGTTGTTCAACGTCCTCCCAGCAAGCATAAGAAATATTGCCGGAACAACCGTGGACATCTTCAAGAGGAAACTAGATTTATTCCTCCAAGGAGTTCCGGACCAGCCGGGCTGTGGTGGGTATGTGGGCCTGCGGGCCGCTCCAAGCAACAGCCTAGTGGACCAAACTCTCACAAGTCAAGCCTGGCCTCGGGCCGGGCTTGGGGAGTAGAAGAACTCCCAGAACCCCATCAACCAGGTATCAACCAGGTATCAACCAGTGGTGGAAGGAGTACTGTTGGTGAGGGAGGGAGGGAGAATGGCGTCGGCTGGTGTGTGACAATATGTTATTGTCTAGAATCACCATACTAGCTTAGTGGTTTGCTATGGTGAACACAAATGTAGATACTTATTACACTCTATACACACGTTATATATAACGACAAAAGGCTTATGTTGGGAGGAGCCATTTAGGTAATTACCTAAGTGTAATTACCTAAGTGTAGTTACAGGATGAGAGCTACGCTCGTGGTGTCCCGTCTTCCCAGCACTCTTTGTCATATAACGCTTTGAAACTACTGACGGTCTCGGCCTCCACCACCTTCTCACTTAACTTGTTCCAACCGTCTACCACTCTATTTGCAAAGGTGAATTGAGGGAGGGAGTGAGTGAGGGAGGCTGTCATCTGCTGTGTGACTTGTTATGCAGGGCCACTTATGCTGTTTGGACACCATACCAGCTTATTAAGATAGTTATGGTGAATAAAACACGTAGATACTTATTACACTATATACACACGTTATATATAACATCACAAACAGTATTGTGGGAGGAGTAATGTTGGCAAGTTAGGTGTTGAAAGAGTGAGGGAGGGCTGGCTGGGTGTGGCAGCCCACTCTTGTGTTTGGACCCACCATACCAACTCAGTGGTTCGCTATGGTGAACACACATGTGGATAGGTGTATTCAATGTGTATATAGTGTAATAACAGCAAAAACACTGTTTGATTGATCATAGAATATAATATACATGTCACACATATGAGCCCCATAATTTTGAGCATACCAATTTGCTGCACACATTGAACACTCTAAATTACACACTTTTGAATAACATTACAACATAAAACTAGAGAAGAAACGAATGAGAAACATCAAAATAATTGTGAAACGTTATATTCACTGCAACTGCCACCCCACAGGGTGGCGAAGCCTAGTGACCTTGAATTTATTTTTGCCGCACCACGGGCGTGTCGTATTTTAACCCTCAAACCACGCATATCATATATAAATGATATCAGTGACAAAACCGAAACCGCGCCCATCATTTATATATGATTTCGTGTCTAGCGCTATAATTTAAACGCCCCGCCTGGGATAGGGGCAGCTATAGTACAGCCACGCCGATAGTTGCCAGATGCCACCTAGAAAAAAAATCCAAGCCAACATTCTTGGGTGTTACAGCGTCAGTACCCCTCCGTGGTGCCTCCTTGCCGTGGTGAGGGGCTCACGTACACCTCCCTGGGACAGGTGTGGGTTGCCTGTGCCCCCTCTCTTGCCCCCCCCCCTTTGGGTAGTGTACGTGCTGAAGGGCACCATGTAGGGGCCTTGTGAGCCATCGGACCACCCGCTGGAGGGGTCGCCTGTGAGAGGCCGCCCTGAGTGGATGGTTGGTTGTCCAGGCTAGGGTGATAGGGGGACTGTGGTCTTAGCACCAGTGTGGGAGAATGCACGAAGTAGTAGGACTCCCCTGTTGAAAAGGGGGAGCACCGCTGGGGACGACACACCCTTCCTGCACTGGCCCGCGCTCGGCCTCCCTGGCTGCCCTGGTAGGTGGTATCCCTTGGTTCCGGGTCCCATCCCTTTTATTGGTTTGCTATATGGATGACGACTTGACTACTTCTAACCAGGCTCATGTGGTGGGCGACCAGGCCCCTGAGTCGGACCGTCCTGGAAGACCGGGATCTGTAGCCTCCGCTACAGGGCCCGGTTTAGGCCCAGACCGGACTCTTCCTCCCTGCTCCCCTCCCTCCTCTGTGGTTGGGTTGAGCTCCAAGCCTGCTGTGGTGACCGTCTCGTCCCCTTGCACGGCTCCATCTCTTCTTGCGACTACTGCGCCTTTCGTCCCATCTCTCTCTACAGGTTCTCATCGCCGTCCCCGCCACGGCCGCTCTCGTATGCTTCCTTCCCATCCTACTTCGTTCCATGCTTTGTTTGGTCCTGCTACATGGACTAAGTATTTTGACCTCCAACCCTTGGACTCGACTCCTTCTGACGATTTTTCCCTTCATAGGCATCTTGTCGATTCCGTGGATGCCTCTGTCACCTTCGACCCCACTCGTCTTGGTACCCGTGTCATTGCTGCTCCTTCTCAGGATGCGGCCACTTGCTTGGCCGCCTTATCCTGCCTTGGTGAAACCCCTGTTCGGGTCTCGATGAACGCTCGGTTGAATGCCAGTGTGGGCACTGTTCTCTCCCACACCATGTTGCGACCGGTGTTAGGGATCTCAGGGACTGCCACGAGGATATCAAACATATCCTCGAGGCCCAGGGTCATTCTGTCCTCCAGGTGGATACATTTACTCGTCCCCCTCGTGGTCATCGCCATCTGCCTCTTCGGGTTGTGAAGGTTACCTTTGATGGTAGGACCCTTCCATCCTCTCATTCTCGCTGGTGCCAGGTGCTCCGTTCAGGAGTATATTCCATCTCCTCGGCTCTGCGGTAAGTGCTGGAAGTTTGGGCATGGTACCCTCAAGTGCTTTAGTCCTGTCTCTCTCTGTCCCGTGTGGAAGCGAGGGTCACTCTAAGTTGGAGTGCACTTCTCCCCAGGCCCGCTGCCTCAATTGCGGTGAGGCCCACCCTACCTTCTCCCGTGCGTGTATTCGTTACAAACTTGAGGCGGCTGTCCTCAACTTGAAGCACCGGGACCGTTTGTCTTTTCCTGAGGCTCGGCACCAAGTTCATCGTCTCCCCTCTTTCGCTGGTGTCTCCTATGCTCGAGTGGTGCGCTCTTCCTCTCCTCATCCTTCCCGCCTTCCTCAGTCTCACAACCGTTTCCGAGCCTTAGACCCAGACACGCCCACCAATACCTCCCCTGTTTCCTTCCGTTCGGTCCCGAAGGGTCCCCCTTCTGGTTCTCTGTCTAGGGCTCCCCTTCTTTCTACCCAGTCTGTCACGTCTCCTGTGTCTTCTATTTCCTCTCCTTCTAGTCCTCCTTCCCGTCCTTCTCCTCCGTCTCTTGGCTCTCCACGCCGCCTGACTGTGCGGGCCGACGTCCATCGCGCTCTTGATGGTTGTGTTGTTCGCTCTCGTTCTCCTTCTCCTATCGAGACTCTGGCGTCTGTTGCCCAGTACGTTGCTGCTGGGACGCCTGTTTCTTTCAGTCAGAAGCGGAAACCTGGCTCCTCTCCTTCCTCCTCCCCTGTCGTTAAGAAAGCTTCGCTTTCTTCTTCGCCCCCTATCTCTGATTCTATCGTTCCTTCCCCTCCCGCTTCGGTGGTTGTGCCCCCTGTTCCTGCTGTGGGGGTTTCTTTAGCCCCCAGTTCCATCTCGGTTACTGCCCTTGCTGAGGTGCGCTCCCCTCTTTCTGCTCCCCCTCCTCCCCTTCCTTCTCCTCCCCCTCCTCCCCTTCCTTCTCCTCCAGACCCTGCTCGTCCACCTCTGGTCTGTCCTCCCGCTTCTTGCCCTCCTTCTTTACTCAGTTTACCCATGCCCCCTAATCCTGACTTCGCTGACCCTGATCCTGACTCTGTGCTTTTTTAGCGTGCTGTGTTCCTTCTTCACCTTTGTTTCTTTGCTCTCTGTTGCTCTCCTCTCTCTCTTTGGTGATGTCTTTTCTTCAGTGGAACATCCGTGGATTTTACGGCAATTTCCTTGACCTTCAACTTCTCATTTCCCAGTTTTCGCCCCTTTGTGTCTGTCTCCAGGAGCCGATGCTTGGTTCTCGTTCTGGTCGCTTCCGTGGCTATTCTTTTCTCTCCCCATAATTCTTATGGGGGGAGAGGTCCATAATTCTTCTGCTCTCTTGATTCGTTCCGATGTTCCCTTTGTCCCCTTACTTTTTTCCTTGCCTCTCCACTGTTCTGCCGCCCGTGTCTTTGTGCGTAGATGGTACACGGTTTGTTCCATTTATCTTCCCCCCACTGTCCCACTTTCTCTTCCCGATCTTAAACACCTCCTAGACTCCTTGCCGGAGCCTGTGCTCCTGCTGGGTGATTTCAATTGTCGTCATGCCCTTTGGGGTGATGTGCTGACAAACACCCGGGGTCGCCTACTTGAACCTTTCCTCTCTTCTTCCCTGTCCCTTCTTAATTCTGGTGAGCCCACTCATTTGGACTCTCGGACTCGCTCCCTTTCTTGTCTCGATCTTTCTCTGTGCTCGTCATCACTTTCCTTAGATTTCGGGTGGCGAGTCCTTGATGACCTCCATGGCAGTGACCATTTTCCTATCCTTGTCACTTTTTTCTCCTTTCGCCCTCCCCTCTCCTTCCTTGGTGGCGGTTTGCTGAGGCTGACTGGCGCCTTTTACTCTCCGNATCACTACGTACAAAATAGTAACAGGAATTGATAAATCGACAGGGAAGATTTCCTGAGACCTGGAACTTCAAGAACAAGAGGTCATAGATTTAAACTAGCTAAACACAGATGCCGAAGAAACGTAAGAAAATTCACCTTCGCAAATAGAGTGGTAGACGGTTGGAACAAGTTAAGTGAGAAGGTGGTGGAGGCCAAAACCGTCAGTAGTTTCAAAGCGTTATATGACAAAGAGTGCTGGGAAGACGGGACACCACGAGCGTAGCTCTCATCCTGTAACTACACTTAGGTAATTACACTTAGGTAATTACCTTCATCAGGGCTCTTGTAAACAGACGCCATTTTTTTTTTAAATCGTGGGCCAAATTCCCGGGTGTGAGGGACCTCAGTATTGAGTGAGCAACCAAGCTTGATGCACACAGCATGAGCTCACAGCATTGCTGTTCAGCTTGTGACCACAGCATTGCCTAAAAATGCCATAATATACATGTTCTTGCTATTATTTAGCAATGATATTATTACAGAAGCCCCCTGACTGTGATAAAACTGACCAGGGTTCTGATAATAGCAGGATTGTGGTGATATTTAGCGCTGTGCTCCATGGAGGGAGGAGTAATGCTGTGGGTGGGTGGGAGGGTGGTGGCATCGTCTTCTGACTGTGTGTGGAGTGAACGATATGGAAGAAAATGCAGAATAGAACCAGTGAAGAGCAGAGGTGCCATAGGCACAATCAGAGAACACTGTATAAACATCAGAGGTCCGCGGTTGTTCAACGTCCTCCCAGCAAGCATAAGAAATATTGCCGGAACAACCATGGACATCTTCAAGAGGAAACTAGATTTATTCCTCCAAGGAGTGCCAGACCAACCGGGCTGTGGTGGGTATGTGGGCCTGCGGGCCGCTCCAAGCAACAGCCTAGTGGACCAAACTCTCACAAGTCAAGCCTGGCCTCGGGCCGGGCTTGGGGAGTAGAAGAACTCCCAGAACCCCATCAACCAGGTATCAACCAGGTAAACCACCTTTTATTGACTGCACTCACCATACCAGCTTAGTGGTTTGCTGTGGTGAACACAAATGTAGATACTTATATCTAACGTGTATATAGAGGGTATAAACAGCAATAGGAATAGGTTGGAAGCCGCCATTTTGGTGAGGGAGGTGCGTCGTCTGCATGACTTGTCATGTTGTTTGCTGGTGACCACTATGGTCTTTGGGCACCATACCAGTTTACTTGTACAAGTATGGTGAATAAAACAGGTAGATACTTATATATAATGTGTGTATATAGCGTAATAACACCACAAACAGTATTGTTGAAGGAGAAATATTAGTGCGTCTGGCCTTGAGGGTGGCCGCCACCAGCTGACTGTGTGAGTAGCGACGTCTTTGTGCCTTTACTCACCATACAAGCTTAGATGTACAGTTATGGTGAACAAAACATGTAAATACTTATATATAATGTCTGTATATAAAAGCAAAAACAGTATGGTGGGAGTTGAATGGTGGCAAGTCAGGTGAGGTGAGGGAGGGAGTGGCAGCCAGTGGCTGGCTGCCACTGCCACTGCCACTCAGCATACCAACTTAGTGGTTCGTTATGGTGAACACGAATGTAGATACTTACATATAGTGTCTGTATAGAATGAATAAAAGCAAAAACAGTATTGAGGGAGGAGAATGGGGTGAGTCAGGTGACTTGAGGGAGGGAGGAAGTAGCAGCCAGTGGCTGCCTGCCACTGTCACTGACTGCCACTGCCACTGTCACTGACTGCCACTGCCACTGCCACTGACTGCCACTGCCACTGTCACTGACTGCCACTGCCTCTCAGCATGCCAACTTAGTGGTTCGTTATGGTGAACACGAATGTAGATACTTATATATAACGTCTGTATGTAGTGAATAAAAGCAAAAACAGTATGGTGGGAGGAGAATGTGGGCGAGTGAAGTGTTGAGGGAGTGAGTGGCTGGATGGTGTGTGGCGGTCACTCCTCGTTACTTTTTGACTCGTAATAGCAACTTAGTGGTTCGTTATTGTGAACAAAACATGCAGATACTTATATATAACTTGTGTATACAATGGGGCCTCGACTTCCGATGCTAATCCGTTCCCAGAGACGGATCGGATGTCGAAATATCGAAAGTCGAAGCGAATTTTCCCATAAGAAATAAAGGGATTTGAATTAATCCATTCCCCACCCTCCAAAATATTAACATAAAAATGCATTTTATACTGAATACAATGTTTTTTTTCTAACTACAATACAGTACCAAAGTTACTCTTACCTTTATGGAGGGCTCTTGATGGCGTATGGAAGATGGTGATGGGGCAGGAGGAGAGTTGTTACTGTTTGGAAGGGGCGTCCCCTTCCATTATCACATCAGGCAGTGATGTTTTCTCTGGGGTACTCTCTCTCCTACGTTTTGCCTGAATACCACTAGGACCTGGTTGTGGTTCAGTGCTTGTTTGTCTCACTACAAATTTGTCAAGAGACATTTGTTTTTCCATTCGTTTTAACATTTGTCTGTAATGATGCATCACTTTAGCACCCATAATGTCCTTTTTCTTAGCTAGTATGGTGGATATCGTTCACTGAGATTTGTTGTACTGCCTAGCAAGTTCACCTACCTGCACACCATCTTCATATTTACGAATGATCTCTTGTTTCTGCTCTATGGTCATTCTTACATGGGATATTATATGTTGAGCCTTACCACTGACTTTCCTGGGACTCATGGCATATTATATAATAATTACTTTAATGTTCAAAATGCAAAAAATCACCACAAAAGCGGAATTTTTTATAGGCGCAATCGTCACTAAGCGGGTAGCTGTAGTAAACTGAGGCAGGTTGGACCGCGTGACCGAGAACCACGCGCTTGGCCGACCCGAACGTGTACCAACAAATATCGGATGTCGACGACACCATCGGATGTCGAGTTGCATTTTTTTATGAAATTTATATCGGAACTCGAATTTATCGTAAGTAGGGGCAATCGGATGTCGAGGTGCCACTGTATAGTGTAATAACCGACAAAGTATTTGTTCACTGTTTGTTGAACATAATTGAATCAACAATATGCACACAATATTTTTGAGTACAACGATGATTCACTCATTTTATTATATATCACACTACACACTATTGAATAATATTACAGCAAAAAAACTATGAAAAATCAATCGGAAACATTGAAATAATTAGGTAATTATCTCTTTATGGCAATTCCGGCGTGACAGCTGGCGAGCAACAGACCGTCTGGGATGCACGCTGAGTCAGCGCCTGTTATTTGCCAGACTTCCCCACCCTATAGCGCGCAATATATGCCACTTACGATTTTTGTATTATTTTTCTCATGATCAGTGAACACAAATTAACAGGTTTAGAAGAAGATATATATATATTTTTTTGTGGTATGCGCCTGTGGGTGACACATGCTAAATAGCCAGGAGCCATTTAAGGGCTAATCGGTCAACATAGGTCACGAGTTCACTGTATTTCGTGGTCATTAGTGTTGGTTCTTCACTGTTCTCTTCATCCTCCTCATCTTCTTCGACCTCGCCAGTAACAGACTGGAGAATCTCGTCTTCACTCATCACACCATATCCTGGGTCATTGGCATCTTTTTCAAGCCAATCAACCATATCCTGTCTTTCTAAGTTTTCGTCTGCATTTCTGAAAATTCCATGGATTTCATCTGTAAATCCTTCAAAATCCATTTCTTCATCCTCCTCATTGCTGACCGTAGACGTGAGGAGTTTTTCCAGGAATTCTTCCAATTCTTCTTTGTCACTCGACACCTTGGCCCAGCTATAGATGGCTTCCTTGATTGTATAGTTCTTAAAATTCTCAAAGATTTTTTAGCCGTTATCCACACCGAGTTCAACATCTTACGGAAGAGGCAAAACCACCAAAACTTTGTTGAGCATCTTTTTGGTGTACAACCTCTTTGTGACACAGATAACTCCCTGATCCATAGGCTTGATGAGAGAGGTTGTATTAGGAGGAAGTGCCATACACGTTATCTTGCCATCATGTGAGGTTAACGTGTCAATTCTGAAGTGGGCAGGCGCATTATCAAGCAGCAGCAAAGCCCGAACTTTGCTTGGCCTTACTTTGAGTTTTTCAACTTGATAGTCACGAACTTCCCTGCAGAACACATCATGAAACCAGGAAAGAAAGAGCTCCTGTGTAAGCCATGCATTCTTTTGAGTTATAATATTTCACTGGCAGTCTGTCCAAGCAATGTTGCAAGGCTCTTGGTTTCTTTGATTTGCCAACAGTTGCACATGTAATTCTGTCTGTGCCGTCAGCATTCACACACATCATGGCCAACAGCCTGTCCTTGTTAACCTTACGGCCTAGTACACAACCCTCACTCCTCATTGCTAGAGTTTTTTCTGGTAAACTCCTCCAATACAGCCCAGTTTGATCTGCATTATAAATTTTATAACAATATAAATTATTTGCCGAAATGTCTGTTCTTAATTTATGTTTAAATGGTTCTACACTGCTTGTATCTGCACTAAATTTTTCATCAACAATTTTCCTCTTCACAATATTGTGCCTCCCTTTGAACCTTGCAACCCACCCTTCACTGGTTTGGAAATCCTCTATTCCAAATCTTGCTGCAAACCTGCTTGTAGCATTTTGTATTTCTGGGCCGTGAATTGTCATGCCAGCTGTGTGGTGCTGAGCAAACCATTTGTACACACACTCATCCAACTGTACATGCGTCGAAGTTTCAAAGTTTTTCTACCACACCCTCTGCTAGTGCTTGCACCTTCACTCTCACTGGTTGAAATGTATTTCAGATATTTTTTTTTTGTTTCCTAGTATCAAAAACAGTACTAGTGCCTATATTAAATTCCTTGGCAACACTTGAAGTAAACCGGCCATTTTCACAAAGTTGCATAACACGTAACTTGTCCTTAACCCTTAAATGGCGCATAGCTATATACCATTTGACACCCACAGGCGCATACAAAAAAAAAAAAAAATTATTTTTTCTTCCTAACCTGTTAATTTGTGTTCACTGATCACGGGAAAAATAATAAAAAAATCGTAAGTTGAATATATTGGCCGCTATAGGGCAGGAAAGTCTGGCACAAAACAGGCGCTCACTCAGCATGCGTCCCAGGCGGTCTGTTGATCGCCAGCTGTCAGGCCGGAGTTGCCACAAAGAGATAATTGCCTAATTATTTCAATGTCTCTGATTGATTTTTCGTAGTTTTTTTTGCTGTAATATTATTCAATAGTGTGTAGTGTGATATATTTATATAATGAAATGAGTGAATCATCGCTGTACTCAAAAATATGGTGTGCTTATTGTTGATTCAGTTATGTTCATCAAACAGTGAACAAATACTTTGTCGGTTGTTACTCTATATACACAGGTTATATATAAGTATCTGCATGTTTTGTTCACCATAACGAACCACTAAGTTGCTATTATGAATCAAAAAGTAACGAGGAGTGACCGCCGTGTACCAGCCAGCCACTCACGCCCTCCCTCAAGTCATCTGACTCACCCACATTCTCCTCCCACAATACTGTTTTTGCTTTATTCACTATATACAGACGCTATATATAAGTATCTACATTCGTGTTCACCATAACGAACCACTAATTTGGTATGCTGAGTGGCAGTGGCAGCCTGCCACTGGCTGCCACTCCCTCCTTCCCTCACCTCACCTGACTTGCCACCATTTCCACTCACCATACTGTTTTTGCTTTTATATACAGACGTTATATATAAGTATTTACATGTTCTGTTCACCATAACTGTACATCTAAGCTTGTATGGTGAGTAGGACTTCTTGTATGGTGAGTAGGCAGAAAGACGTAGGACCTCCCAGTCAGCTGATGGCTGCCGCCCTTAAGGCCAGACGCACTAATATTTCTCTTCCAACAATACTGCTTGTGGTGTTATTACGATATATACACACATTATATATAAATATCTACCGGTTTTATTCACCATACTTGTACAAGTAAACTGGTATGGTGCCCAAAGACCATCGTGGTCACCAGTAAACAACACGATAATTCCTGCAGACGACGCTCCTCTAGCTCTCACCAAAATGGCGGCTCCCAACCTCCTACTCTTGCTGTTTATACCCTCTATACACACGTTATATATAAGTATCTACATTTGTGTTCACCATAGCGAACCACTAAGCTGGTATGCTGAGTGCAGTCAATAAAAGGTGGCCACACACAGTCAGATAACAATGCCACCACCCTCCCTCCCACAGCATTACTCCTCCCTCCATGGAGCACAGCGCTAAATATCATCACAATCCTCTTATTATCAGACCCATAGTCAGTTTTATCACAGTCAGGGGTCTTCTGTAATAATATTATCGCTACATAATAGCATGAACAAGTATATTATGGCATTTTTAGGCGATGCTGTGGTCACAAGCTGAACAGCAGTGCTGAGAGCTCATGCTGCGTGCATCAGGCTTGGTAGCTTACTCGATACTGAGGCCCCTTACACCCGGGAGTTTGGCCCACGATTTTTAAAAAAAATGGCGTCTGTTTACAAGAGCCCTGATGAAGGTGTGGTGAACCCCGTGTATCCGCGGGCCGTTTAAATCTTGCGTAGTACTCCAACGCATCATATGATGCGACGTGCAATTTACTGCAAGTCGGTCAAAGCATCATATGATGCGATGCGCAATTGAAGGGTTAATTGTTAGGACAACCTTCTTCCTCTTACCACCTCCAGAACGATTGATGGAGGTGTTAGTCTTGGAGTCATAGTCTTGGCCAAAATGCTCAAAGTTACTATGAAAATAAAAAAGTTATTTAAAAAAAATATTTCACTAATGGTGAGGCCCTGTGGTATAACATGAGGGATGAGAGCACATGGCTTGACCAGGCCTGGACGGGTCCACTTGGGCAGGGAGGCACGTTACGTAGGCTGCCAGGAGGAAAAAATCACATTATTTTTTAAGGCAACTTCAGCCTGTGCAAATTATTTTTAGGAAACTTGTATAGT
>WNGS01156805.1:47665-58981 GCA_020271785.1 Procambarus virginalis
CTGGCGGTATCATTTCTGTCTCAACTTCATTCTTTTGCCTTCGTGGGAACCTCCCTCTCTTCCTCCAGAGCTTCCTCTCTCGTCGTTCCTTTCGTGTGCGGCTTGGTACTGCTCTCTCTGCCTCTTTCGGCAGTATGAGGGGTACCCCAGGGTAGTTCTGAGCACTACTCTTTTTCTGGTTGCCCTCAACGGTCTTCTTTCTTCTCTTCCTTCTGGCATCTTCTCTGCTCTCTATGTTGATGATCTTACCCTTTGCTGTCGGGGTGATGATTCACCTCTCCTTCAACGGCGGCTTCAACTTGCGATTGATGCCATGTCGTCTTGGGCCACCGATCATGGCTTCAAGTTCTCTGCATCTAAGACTTGTGCTATGATTTTTACTCGGAAGCATGTTGTTCTTCGTCCCTCTTTGCCGCTTTATGGTCATCCATTGTGTACAGGGATTCTGCAAAGCTCTTGGGGGTTAGTCTTTGACACTCGTTTGCTTGGTCAGCCCATATCTCTTACCTCCGAGTTGAGTGCTCTAAGGCCCTTAACCTCCTTAAGGTTTTGTCCCATACTTCTTGGGGAGCGGATAGACGCACGCTCTTATATTTGCACTCCTCTCTCGTCCTGTCTAAACTCGATTATGGTTGCCCTGCTTACTCTTCTGCTTCTCCTTCTACTCTTCGCCGTCTTGATGCTTTGCACCATACTGGGTTGCGTCTCAGCTCTGGTGCCTTTCGTTCGACTCCCGCCCTCAGTTTGTATGTTGACACTGGCTTTCTCTCTCTCCAGGACCGCCGTGACCGCTACTGTCTTCGCTATCTTGCGCGGTCCTTACAGCATCCTTCCTCTCGCCTCTGTCGTGCTTTGACTTTTCCTCCTCCTGTAGCTCCTGTTCCTCTTCATCGTCTCCCACTTTCTGTCCGGTTATCTCGTTTGCAGGATTCTCTTTCTGTTCATCTTTCTAATGTTTCTCCTCGTATTGTTCCTTGCCTCCGTGGAGAGTCCCCCTTCCCACGTTTTGTACGTCCTTGACTTGTATTACTGAAGCCTTTACCCCTCCTACAATTCTGAAAAGCCTCTTCCTTGAGCACTTTTCTTTGCACTCCCACTCTATTTCCATCTTTACCGATGGGTCTAAGTCTGCGGACGGTGTGGGCTACTCTGTTGTTTTTCCTGACCGTACTTATATGTGTCGCCTCCCTTCGGAGGCTAGCGTCTTTACGGCGGAACTTTATGCTATTCTCTATGCTCTCCGTCTCTTGCTTTCTCATTCTCATTCCTCCTTTGTGGTTGTAGTTGACTCTCGTAGTGCCCTCATGGCTCTTGGGTCCTTTAATCCTGTCCAGCCAGTGGTCATCGAGATTCAGCAATGGCTGTTTCTTATTTCTAGTAAATTTAAATTGGTAGAGTTTTGCTGGGTTCCCAGCCATGTTGGTGTTTCTTTCAATGAGCGTGCGGATGCTGCCGCTAAGGAAGCTATCCGTTCTTGTCCCATCTCCCGTAAGGGTCTTCCTTATTCCGACTTTTATCCTTGTTATTCATTCCTCCATTCTTGCCCGTTGGCAGAGTTGTTGGTCCTCTGTGGTTAGTAACAAGCTGCGTACTCTCAAACGTAGTGTGTCCCTGTGGCCTTCCTCCTACCACCGTAACCGGCGGTGGGAAACTGCTTTGGCACGGCTGCGGGTTGGCCATACTCGCTTAACCCACGGTCACTTAATGGAGCGCCGCCCTGCTCCTTATTGTCGTATTGCGTTGTCCCTCTTACGGTTGTGCATATCCTTGTTCAATGTCCTGCCTTCCAGGACGAGCGTGTGTCTTGCTTTCCGACCGTCCCTCGCGGTCACTTGTCCCTCGATAGAATTCTAGGTGAATCGGATACTTTTGATATCGTTCGCCTTATGCGTTTTTGTTCTTGTATTGGCTTTCTTGGTAATATTTAGCGCCCTCTGATTATTTCGCACTTTAATGGTGCTACATAGCCTTCCCGGTTTGGTGCCTTCTTTTGATAATTACCTTACCTTACAGTGTCAGTATTGAGCAAGCCACCAAGGCTGGCACACACAGCACGAGCTCACAGCACCGCTGTTCAGCTTGTGACCACAGCATCGCCTACAAATGCCAAAATATATATGATACTGCAATTATTTAGCAGTGATAGTATTACTGAAGCCCCCTGACTGTGATAAAACCGACCTGGATTCTGATAATAGGGTGATTGTGGTGATATTTAGCACTGTGCTCCATGGAGGGAGGAGTAAGGCTGTGGAGGGAGGGTTGTGGTGTCATCATCTGACTGTGTGTGGCCACCTTTTATTGACTGCACTCACCATACCAGCGTAGTGGTTCGCTATGGTGAACACAAATGTAGATACTTATATATAACATGTGTATAGTGTGAGATAACAGTGAGAGGAGTAGATTGGGAGCCGCCATTTTGGTGAGGGAGAAGCGTCGTCTGCATGACTTGGCATGTTGTTTACTGGTGGCCACTATGGTCTTTGGGCACCATACCAGCTTATTTGTACAGGTATGGTGAATAAAACAGGTAGATACTTATATATATTGTGTGTATATAGCATAATAACACCACAAACAATATTGTTGGAGGACAAATATTAGTGCGTCTGGCCTTGAGGGCGGCCGCCGATCAGCTGACTATGTGAGTAGCTACGTCTTTGTGCCTTTACTCACCATACAAGCTTAGATGTACAGTTATAGTGAACAAAACATGTAAATACGTATATATAACGTCTGTGTATAGTGAATAAATGCAAAAACAGTATTGTGGGAGGTAAATGAGGGTGAGTGAGGTGGTGTTGAGGGAGGGAGTGGCAGCGAGTGGCTCGCTGGTGTTTGGCGGTCACTCCTCGTTGCTTTTTGACTCACAAGACCAACTTAGTAGTTCGTTATGGTGAACAAAACATGCAGATACAGTACAACTTCGATTCAACATACTATATGGGACCAACCCCAGTTCGTTGGAGCGTTGGATTCGTTGCAAGAGGTGACCTTCAGGAGGTGTTTGTGTCAGTGTCTTTTTTTTTCTTGTACACAATAAAAATGCATTATCATATTACATACTGTACCTATATATTACTTCTCTACAAAAAAATACTGTAATTCATAAATTTACCTTATTGTTGAAGTTATGTCCATCTTGAAGTTTCGTGAAGTTGTGAATGCTCTACAGTAAATACGTACTGCAGTGCATTATGCCGTTAGCACTGTGTTGATTAAGAGTAGTTCTGCTGTATGTTGAGTACTACAATACAGTTTATGAAAACTATTGTACACAAAAATTACTGCAACTTTAATTTTAACACTGAGTACACACTTAAATTTAACACTTGTTCTAACTGTTCATGCTGCACACGATGTTTTTAGATGTTTGCATCAGCTTTGCTGGTGCTCGCTGCTGCTGTGAGTTCAGCTTCTTCTGAGCTGGTGCTGGCTGCTGTTGTACCAGTGCTGGGTACAACTGTGCTTGTGCTGGGTACAACTGTGCTTGTGCTGGGTACGGCTGTTGTACCAGTGCTGGATACAACTGTGCTCGTGCTGGGTACGGCTGTTCTCGTGCTGGGTATGGCTGTTCTCGTGCTGGGTTTGGCTGTTCTCGTGCTTGGTACGGCTGTTCTCTTGCTCGGTATGGCTGTTCTTTTGCTGGGTACAGCTGTTCTCCTGCTGGGTACGGCTGTTCTCCTGCTGGGTATGGCTGTTCTCGTGTTGGGTACGGCTGTTCTCGTTCTGGGTATGGCTGTTCTCATGTTGGGTACGGCTGTTCTCGTGCTGGTTGATTTTCTGCTACTAGTTCTTGCAAAAATTGCTTCGTTTTTGGCATTAATAAGGCACTATTAGTAAGCCCCTGAGACATTTTGTTTTATAACCAAAGAGCTGTAGTAAAAAAATGGTCAATTCCACAATTATTCTTCCACTGGCGAATAAATACTGTACGTCAATCGCAGACATAGCTAAGGGCACTGGGTGCATACTGTACGAACGCAGACTAAGTCTATACGCACACCCTTCAGTTGGCTGGTGTTTAAGCCTGATCCAATAACATAAATTTCTCTTAAATATTCGATTTACATCAAATTATATATTTTTGTGTTATGTATTTAGTTTAGCAACATTATTACGATAATAAGAGCTATAAAAAATACTTATTTTGAAACTGATTTATTTATTTCATTATTTCGAAGCCACAGGTCAATGAACTGTGGCGACGAAATCGAACAAAATACCGCCTGGTGTTGTATTCGATTTCCAGTAACATATATTTCTCTCAAATATTCAATTTACATCAAATTATATATTTTTGGGTTATATATTTAGTTTAGTAAAACATTATTACGGTAATAAGAGCTAAAAAATACTTACTTTGGAACTAATTTATTAATTTTATTTCGAAGCCGTAGATCGCTGAACTGTGGCGACGAAATCGAACACAACACAACAAGCATGGTGTATGGACAGGGATTAGACCCATCCACTCATGCTGGAGTTGTGCTGCCAATAACGTGAACAATTTCTCAAATAGGAGATATCTACCTTATTACAGTTATTAAAACACCAGTTTTAGAAATTATTTATTAATGTGAAACGTTCAAAGCCATGGTTCACTGAACTATGACAACACAGACGAAAGTGAGTGAAACCTCACTGTAAAGTGAAGTTTACTGTACAGTATTCCCTTATCTGTCCACCCTCACTCGTCTTGTTTCATCACAGAAAATGTATAAGAAGATTTCAACATATTAGCTAGCTATTCACGCTTCAGCCTTTAAATTTATTTACAAAGATACGTGTGCAACAAATCGGTGAACGAAACTCATTGAAACTCGGTCGTTCACTTCTGTGGACCACTCTGGCTGGTGTTTGGTTAATATGCGTCACTTCTTGTGGACCATTCTGGATGGTGTTTGGTTCATATGATTCACTTGTTGTGTGGTCCACTTGTGTGATCCAACTTGTCTTATGAAGGAATTATTAATTGTAATCTGTGATAGAATGAGACAGTTTTCCACCACTCTGTGAACTCTGTCCCAACATCGTAAGCTTGTGGACCACTTATGGTCCACTTGTGTGGTCCACTTGTGTGGTCCATTTGTGTGATCCATTTGTGTGATCTAACTTGTCATATGACGGAATTATTAATTGTAATCTGTGATGGGATGGTAAAGTTTTCTACCACTGTGAACTCTGTCCCAATATCGTAAGCTTGTGGACCACTTGTGGACCACATGTGCGGTCCATTTGTGTGGTCTACTTGTGTGATCGAACTTGTCATATGAAGGAATTAATAATTGTAATCTGTGATAGAATGTGAAACTTTTCCACCAGTCTGTGAACTCTGTCTCGACGTCGTAAGCAAATCCGAACATCCCCCGCTTCGGCGAACCATTGTTCGTCGAACCGGGTAAGTAAATCTGGCCTGAAAAGTGTGCGAACTAGCCGGAGATTCGTTGAATCGGGGTACGTTGAATCAAGGTTGTACTGTACTTACACTATATACACAGGTTATATATATAACAACAGCAAAACTATTTGTTTATTGTTTTATGAACATAATAATTGAATCACTAATATGCACACCATAATTTTGAGTACAGCGATGGTTCACACATTTTATGATATAAATATATCACAATTCACTGTATGGAATAATATTACTGCAAAAAAATAAGAAAAATCAATCAGAGACATTGAAGTAATTAGGTAATAATATATTTGTGGCAACTGCCGTCTGACAGCTCGGGCGGAGTAGACCTCGTCTGGCGAAGGCTCTGCCAACGCCCCATTTTTGCCACACTTCCCTACCCTATTGCGGCTAAAATATGCCACCTATGATTTTTGTGTTATTTTTTCCATGATCAGGGAACAAAAATGAACACTTCTATAAGACAAAAGAATTGTTTGGATTTTTTTTGTTGCGCCTGTGGGTGTGAATTGCATTTGGGCCCCTAGCGGTTTGAGGGTTAATGCAGAGCAGTGCAGTGGTTAATCATGTAATAATGTTTAGGGAAACAATTAAAGCATATACTGTGTGTGTGTACTCACCTAATTGTACTCGCCTAATTGTGCTTGCGGGGGTTGAGCTTTGGCTCTTTGGTCCCGCCTCTCAACTGTCAATCAACTGGTGTACAGATTCCTGAGCCTACTGGGCTCTATCATATCTACATTTGAAACTGTGTATGGAGTCAGCCTCCACCACATCACTTCCTAGTGCATTCCATTTATTAACTACTCTGACACTGAAAAAGTTCCTTCTAACGTCTCTGTGGCTCATCTGGGTACTAAGTTTCCACCTGTGTCCCCTTGTTCGTGTCCCACCCGTGCTGAAGAGTTTGTCTTTGTCCACCCTGTCAATTCCCCTGAGAATTTTGTAGGTGGTTATCATGTCTCCCCTTACTCTTCTGTTTTCCAGGGATGTGAGGTTCAGCTCCTTTAGCCTTTCCTCGTAGCTCAATCCTCTCAGTTCCGGGACAAGCCTGGTGGCATACCACTGAATCTTCTCTAACTTTGTCTTGTGTTTAACTAGGTATGGACTCCAGGCTGGAGCTGCATACTCCAGGATTGGTCTTACATAAGTGGTATACAGGGCTCTGAAAGATTCCTTACACAAGTTTCTAAAGGCAGTTCTTATGTTGGCCAGTCTATCATATGCCGCTGATGATATTCTTTTGATGTGGGCTTCTGGGGACAGGTTCGGTGTGATATCAACCCCCAGATCTTTCTCTCTATTTGACTCTTGCAGGATTTCCCCTCCCAAATGATACCTTGTGTTCAGCCTCCTGCTCCCTTCTCCTAATTTCATCACCTTATACTTTCCCGAGTTGAACTTTAGCAGCCATTTTCTAGACCATTCCTCCAGTTTATCCAGGTCATCCTGTAGTCTCTGTCTATCTTCATCTGTCTTGAATCTTCTCATAATTTTTGCATCATCAGCAAACATTGAGAGGAATGAGTCTATACCCTCCGGAAGATCGTTCACATATATTAGAAACAGGATGGGTCCAAGTACTGAGCCCTGTGGGACTCCGCTGGTGACATCTCGCCACTCTGATGTCTCCCCCCTCACCGTTACTCGCTGTTTCCTGTTGCTTAAGTACTCCCTTATCCACTGGAGCACCTTCCCTTTTACTCCTGCCTGTTGCTCCAACTTTTTTAAAAGCCTTTTGTGCGGTACTGTGTCAAAGGCTTTTTGGCAATCCAGGAAAATGTAGTCGGCCCACCCTTCTGTGTGTGTGTGTGTGTGTGTATGTAATTACCTAAGTGTAATTACCTAAGTGTAGTTACAGGATGAGAGCTACGCTCGTGGTGTCCTGTCTTCCCAGCACTCTTTGTCATATAACGCTTTGAAACTACTGACGGTTTTGGCCTCCACCACCTTCTCACTTAACTTGTTCCAACCGTCTACCACTCTATTTGCGAAGGTGGATTTTCTTACGTTTCTTCGGCATCTGTGTTTAGCTAGTTTAAATCTATGACCTCTTGTTCTTGAAGTTCCAGGTCTCAGGAAATCTTCCCTGTCGATTTTATCAATTCCTGTTACTATTTTGTACGTAGTGATCATATCGCCTCTTTTTCTTCTATTTTCTAGTTTTTGCATACTTAATGCCTCTAACCTCTCCTCATAGCTCTTGCCCTTCAGTTCTGGGAGCCACTTAGTAGCGTGTCTTTGCACCTTTTCCAGTTTGTTGTTGTGCTTCATAAGATATGGGCACCACACAACCGCTGCATATTCCAGTTTTGGTCTAATAAAAGTCGTGAACAATTTCTTTAGTATTTCGCCATCCATGTATTTAAAAGCAATTCTTAGGTTAGAAAGTGTAGCATAGGCTCCTCGCACAATGTTCTTAATGTGATCCTCAGGTGACAGTTTTCTATCTAGCACCACCCCTAGATCCCTTTCTTTGTCAGAATTCTTTAAAGATTTCTCACATAATTTATAGGTTGTGTGGGGTCTATGTTCTCCAATTCCACATTCCATAACATGGCATTTATTCACATTAAATTCCATTTGCCAAGTATTGCTCCATATACTTATTTTGTCCAGGTCTTCTTGAAGGGCATGACAATCATCTAGGTTTCTTATCTTCCCTATTATCTTAGCATCATCAGCAAACATGTTCATGTAATTCTGTAATCCCTCTGGTAGATCGTTTATGTAGACAATGAACATTACCGGTGCAAGAACTGAACCCTGTGGTACTCCACTCGTGACATTCCTCCAATCCGATACCTTGCCTCTGATTACGGCCCTCATTTTTCTGTCAGTTAGGAAATTTTTCATCCATGTTAGTAGCTTACCTGTCACCCTCCAATATGTTCCAGTTTCCAGAACAACCTCTTATGGGGAACTCTGTCGAAAGCCTTTTTTAGGTCCAGATAGATGCAGTCAACCCAACCATCTCTTTCCTGTAAAATCTCTGTTGCTCGATCATAGAAACTGAGTAAGTTCGTTACACAGGATCTTCCAGATCGAAAACCATACTGTCGGTCTGATATTATATCATTTCTCTCCAGGTGTTCTACCCATTTAGTTTTAATTATTTTTTCCAATATTTTGACTATTACACTTGTCAATGATACAGGTCTATAATTAAGGGGGTCTTCCCTGCTTCCACTTTTGTAGATTGGAACTATGTTAGCCTTTTTCCACACATCAGCTACAACTCCTGTAAACAGGGATGCCTGAAAATCAGCTGAAGTGGAATGCTGAGCTCAGGTGCATTCTCTCAGAACCCATGGTGAAACTCCATCTGGACCAACTGCCTTGTTCTTACTTAGCTCCTTGAGCATTTTTTCCACTTCGTCTCTAGTCACCTCTATGTGCTCTATGTTGTTCTCTGGAATTCTTATTGTGTCTGGTTCCCTAAAGATTTCATTTTGTACAAACACACTTTGGAACTTTTCGTTTAGTGTTTCACACATTTCTTTTTCATTTTCCGTGAATCTATTTCCCATTATCAACCTCTGAATATTATCCTTTACCTGCAATTTGTTGTTTATGAATTTATAGAATAGACCTGGTTCTGTTTTACATTTGTCTGCAATCCCTTTTTCAAAATTTCTTTCTGCCTCTCTCCTCACTGCTGTGTAGTTGTTTCTCGCATCTTTGTATCGTTGGTATGTTTGGGGTTTGGCCTCTTCCTGTATTGATTCCATTTTTGTGTCTTTTGGTCTCTGGCCCTCTCGCAATTCCTATTGAACCAATCCTGTTTCCTAGTTCTGCATCTCTGTTTTGGTATAAATTTGTTTGTGCCTTTATCATATATTTCACAAAACTTGACATACATCTCATTCACTTCCTTGCCTAGCAACAAGTCTGTCCAATTATACTCACTAAAAAATTTCTAAGGTTGCCATAATGTCCTCTCTTGAAGTCAGGTTTTTCAACTGCTTCATCCTCCTTATTTTCTTCCAGATTATAACGCATTGCATACTTTATTCCCAAAAAGACATGGTCACTTTTACCCAAGGGAGGAAGGTACTGAATGTCAAATACTTCTTCCTCCTTCCTGGTAAATATCAAATCTAGCATGGAGGGAACGTCCCCTTCCCTCATCCTCGTAGCTTGTTTAACATGTTGATACAAGAATGTTTCCAGGATGAGGTCTACAAATTTACAGGTCCAAAAATCTTCTGTTTTAGCTTCATATGCTTCCCAGTCTATGGATTTCAAGTTGAAGTCACCAACTATCAACAGTCGTGACCTATCGTTATCCGCTCTCGCTATAATCTCTCTCATTATTGTTATAAGACCTTCTCGTTTACTATCTAGCTCCTCCTTTGACCATGTGCTGCTTGGTGGTGGACTATATGCATTTATGACCATTAGTTTATCATCTTCATGGCAGATCTCTAGTGCTATTATGTCAACCTCTTGTGGATTGGCAGTCATTATTTCCTTCACCTTTATGTGTTCTTTCACCAGCACAGCAACGCCACCGCCTTTCCTAATTTTTCTGTCCCTTCTCCAAATTGAGTAGCCCCTTGGGAATATGACCTCATTTAAAATAACATCTTCAAGTTTTGTCTCCGTGAGTGCAACAATGTCTGGTGTCTGCATCTGTATTACATCACTTAACTCCAATATCTTCGACCTTACTCCATCTATGTTGGTGTATGCAATCTTCAGGAACTTGTTCCCCATCTCCTTATTTTTCACTCCCCCTCTCTCTATTGATTTTGTTGGTTTGCCTTTATGTACCACTTTACTGGTCTGCCTACCCCTAACACTTTGTAGAAAAAAGAATTGATTTCTTCTTCATTCCTGCTCTCATTTAAACGTTTTGCCTCGGCGAGGTTCAGTTTCAGCTTCTCTCTGTCTTCTTTTGAAAGATCTCGTCTTAACGACCACCTTTCCCATCCTCATCACTTTGTAATTTTCTAGCATTCCTTAGTACTTCTTCCATCTGTTTGGCACCGTTTAGGGTGATCCTCAAAGGTCGATCTTTCCTTTCTTTTACATATCTGCCTATTCTCCTGTAGTCGCACACATTCTCTTTGGTTGTAAGACCTTCCACGAGGCCAACAATTTTATCTACTACTTTTGCTTCTTCTACAGCTCTTTCTGACCTAGATGTTATCTCCTTTTCTTTGCAGCCAAAAATGATCAGGGACTTACTCCGATCAACTGTGTTTTGCACCAACTTCGGGTTAGATGCCAATTCTTTTCTCACTTCCAGCCTAATGTTTGTTTTATCTTGGTTGCTGCAGTGTTTGGGCTTCTTTTACTGCTTCTTCATTTTTTTTCCTTGGCCACTTGTGCATAAGTGAGTTGCATATCTTTCTTGCACTGTTCTATATCCCTGTGTAACTTCCTCCATCTGTGCTGACAAAAGCTGTTTCTCCTGTTGAATTTCCTTGCCTAACCTATTGTAGTCATTTGTGTTTAAATTTACTTTAACTTCTTCCAAAGCTATTTTTAAGAGTTTATTTTCTTCTTCCATGGCTTTGCAATTTGTTTCCAATTTAATCTTTTCCTTGCGCAAGTCTTTCACTACACCCTCAAGACCAAAACTTTGCTATTCAAATGATCATTACTTTCTTTCAATTTACTAATTATTTCTATTGAGAGGTTACTATAGTATCTAATTTTACCAACTTGTTGTGTAGACTGCTATATCAATGCTTTCTTCATTGAATCCATCAAAATCAAGCTCTGTTGTGTATTTCCTCTTGCCAGTGGCGCATCTTGAATGTTGTTCTCTGCACTGTAAACACTAGGGCAACTTTTTCTCATCCAATTTTTCACTTCCCTTGGCACATCCTGTTATCTCACCTATTTTTCAAAAGCCTATACCTTTATGTTCTCTGGGACCC
>WNGS01156818.1:0-11708 GCA_020271785.1 Procambarus virginalis
AAACCCCAGGTGTGTACCTCTGTAATGGATAATCCCATCTTTGAGTATTTTCCAGCAAAGGTTCAAGAGAGTGATGAAGTTTTTTTTTCTCCTCCGTTTTGGTGACCACCCGTGCACAAGCTGCACGACCACAATCAGCTGACTCTACTGCTACCGCTGTCCCTCAGGCCCTCTGAAACTACCCCCCCAATCTTACCACGTTGGAGTTCCATAAGTTACAGAGGAAGATCTTACCTTAACACCATTATTCTTCCAGGCTGAGACTCAACCTGACAGTATCCTGGGTTCTTCCTAGAGAACGAGTTGCTCTACCACAGGTACAGACCCAGTAAACTGAAGGAGGATACGATTTGGCCAACGTCGAACACTAGTGATTCCCCACCTGCGGCCCACTATTCTACACCTGGCCCACGGAGCACTTTCACACTAAGTTTTAAACAAAACTACCACGGATTCGACAAAGACTACTACTGGCCATGTATGGTTAACGACGTCAAAAAGTACGTAAACAGTGTCAATGTATGTCAGATGGCATAAACCTAATATCTTATCCCCAGAGCACCACTGACACCCATCCAGGTGCCTGCGAACCTTCCACAGACTTATTATAGACTGTGTTTGGCCGCTACCTCGGACCATTTCTGGCAACGCCTATATACTAACCATCCTGTGTCCTTACCACCAGATCCCCATAGCAGTTCCAGTAAAGACCATTACGGCTGTTACTGTGGTGAAACCCTATTGAAGATCTTCACCCAGTATGGATTTCCAAGGAGGTTCAAAGTGACTGTGGCACCAACTTCACCAGTGATCTCTTCAAGAAGACCTGGAAGAGTTCACATCACACAGGTATTGTCCAGCCCCTATCATCCTGCTTCACAGGGTTCTCTTGAGCGTAGTCATCAAACTATTAAAGCACTCCTAAAGAAATTTTGCAATGAGACCTCTAAGGATTGGGATAAAACTTGACCTCATAATGTGTATTTTCAGAGTCTTCCCAATGAGTCTCTAGGAGTATCTCCTTATGAGATGCTCTACGGCTAACGTAGTGTGCCGTACTCCTCTCAAAGCTTCAAGACTCTCTACGTGATGCCACCTTCAGTGAGCATCAGAATGTGCCCCAGTTTCTTCAGAACCTACAACACATTCTAGAGAGGGTACATAACTTTGCTAAGGACAATCTGTTGAAAGCCCAAGAGGGAATGAAGACTCATTACGACCAGAACAGCAAAGTAGGAAATTTAAATCGGGAGACTTCGTATTGGCTTACTTTCCTATCCCAGATTCTCCCCTTGCAAAACAGTTTTCATGACCCTACCGCATCAAGGAGTGCAGAAACAACCACAACTACGTTCTTGAGACTCCAGATAGGCGGCGGAAGACCCAGTTGTGCCACGTCAACCCCCTGAAGCAGTGTAACGGTACTCCCCCCACTGTTTGGTATCAATCTCCTCATTTAAAGGTCCATACCTCCACAGTGAGACCTTCCCTGCTTCTCCTCCCGAAAGCATGACACTGAGTCAGCGCTTTCCAACTCGGAAATCCTAACTGATCTTCATACTTATTTTCAGGACAATAATGGTGCTCCTTTACCATGTTCTAATCCCATTCTCGCCTCGCCAGATATCACGAAGCCTTTCCTCCTCCATGTCGGCGCCAATGGTTTCGGCTTCGGAGGGCATCCTGATGCAACAACGAGGCGAGGAGGTTCTACAACACCAGAAGAATTACAGCACTATCGAGAAGGAGCTACACTCCATCGTCCTGAATTTACGGACTTCGAACCAACCTACAAAAGCCTGGTCTACCACCATCTACTCGGACCACAATCTCTACACTTCCTGCAGCAAGCCCATTCAACAGTCTACAGCTTCTACAATGGGCTTGATATCTGCAGAATTTAAACCTGGAAATCTCTACATCAGGGTTCTGACAACATCATAGCCGACGCCCTCTCCAGAGTTTATGAAGTAGAGGCAGCTCCACCTAATCACTCTACCACTGAAAACGTGACTTCTTCCGGAACTGCAGGCTTCGGGGGAGAGTTGTGACGATAATCTCTTTCAAAGAGATTGAGCTGCTCTTCCCTATCTCAGTCACGTCAATTATACAAGTACAAGATGCTACATTCAAGATATGTCCACCAGTAGCACAAAACATTTTGACCAGGAAGCAAACGTACCCTGCAAACCCCCCCTTCACACCCCTTTCAGCCGGCACGCCACCCGTCTTCAACGGGCTAACTACCTATTCTCCGCCTGCCTGCTTTTGTTTGGCGAGCCGTCGACAGCACACCTGCACTCACGCCATCTACCTGAGTCGACGTCTGGGCCAGCTCAAGCCGTCATCTTCAGAATATCCTTGTGCTCCACGCAGTGAACAACTAACTGATACTGCTGTATCAGCTGGATGTCTCGCAGCTAGCGCCATATTCTCAGCACCTGATTGTTATTGCATTTATTGAGTAAATTTGTTATTGAGTAAATTTCAGCCCTAGTAATTATTTATGTTTCTTGTGTATTACTTGTTTTAAATTTCACTTAAGCCAAGGGATTGTCTTTGTTCATATTTTGTTTTCTAAATTAATTAAAGTTTCATTGTTTTATACTTTGTTTTTGCGTGTCTTCCCTTACCTTACCACAACACAGACAAGCAGCAGTCTCTTTTTTTTTTGTAAGTGTGACCAGGCATTGACACCTGCCTTGGAGGACTGCCGAACATCAACACTCCAACACTTTACCGTCACACTATATAGCACTGGAAAGGGATTAGGATAAGGATTTGGGAAGGGACCTGGAATGGAATAGAGCCCAACCACTTGGACGGTCGGGGATTGAACGCCGACCTGTTTGAAGCGAGACCGCGCTCTACGGTCCAGCCGAAGTGGCTGGTCTTTAGAACAGAGAGACTGCTTAATCAGCGACATATACGTCATATGGCGCCACACCATGGATAGAAAGGCGTCAGTAATGTTTCCCTTTCAGAGTACATAAATAAATCGAATTACCACATAAATGTTAAGTTAAAAGTTCGAAATTTATCATATCTTAGGTAATTAACTGACGGCTCTGATAAAAGAAGGAATCTCGCGTTAATATCAAAAGTTTAGAGTAGAGCGGACACCTCACATCCCCCCGTTTAACCACTTGGGGTGGACGGTAGAGAGCGACGGTCTCGAGTCATGCAGGTTGACTTTCAATCCCCCGACCATCCAAGTAATCCTTATCCCAAATCCTTATCCTGACCATTTCCGAGTGCTATATAATCGTAATGGCTTGGTGCGTTCCATATAAATCCCTCCAGCGCTCACGTGCGCCATCTAGGGACAAAGTACCTAGGATGGGGGGGGGGGGGAGGACGAGGGGACGAGGGAGTTGGGGATGGTAGGGGAGGACGAGGGGACGGGGAATGGAGAATGTTGGGGACGACAAGGGAACAGGGCCGGAGCGGGGGATGGGGGGAGGACGAGGGACATGGAGTGGGTAATGGTGAGGAGGACGAGGGACAGGAGAGGCAGGGAATGGTGGGGAGGACGAGGGATGGGGGAGGGGGAATGGTGGGGAGGACGGGTGACAGGGGAAGGTTGCTGTGGCTGGGTACAGTTAGTCTATAAATAAAATGTAAATGTTCGTTTGTTGAATATCGCTAATCTCCGAAAGTTCTTCACCGATTGCTTTGAAATTTTCATACATCATTACATTTGCATTCAAGAGGATTTTTATATGCATGCTACACAGATGTCACGTCTGTGATGGGGAAAACATGTTTTTTTAGAAAACTGTGTTTTTCAAGAAGTTTTCATGTAAGGGAATATTCGAAACTTCTTTACCTTTTGCTTGAAATTTTGATACAACGTTGCATTTGAATAGGCATTAATACCTACTATGTACATGCCTCACCTGTGACAGGATTTTTTTTGTAAACAGTGCCATCTGATGGAGGTAAGGGCAACATACTCTATATACTAAATGTTACGATTTCATTCCAATGTTACCGATTGCATTGATAAATTGAATTTTCATAGATTTTATTTATTTTCATTTTTATTTAATTATTTTGTGTGACCTTGCTTTGGAATTGAGCTGTGTTGTTTACCTTATCGCTCATTCATAAGTATAAGTATAGATGCTACACCTGGACAAGTAAAAACATTCTCTTTTTTAAGAAACAACGCCATCTATTGCACGTAAGAGCAACACACACTATACTATATATTCTACAATTCCATTCAATGTTTCCAATTTCATTGATATATTGAATTTTCATAGATTTCAATTTATTTTCATTTTGATTTAATTATTTTGTGTGACATTGCATTGGATTGAGCTGTGATGTTTACCATGCCGATTATTTTGTGAATATAGTTTTTTTTTTACTTTTATTTTTTGTTAATTTCGTTTTTTTACTATTTTTCTTATATTTCAGTAATGGGAACATCAGATCATTTGATGTTAACAATTTTCTGATGCGAACATCAGATCATTTGGAATGCATCGGACGAGGGAGTGGGGAATGGTGGGGAGGATGAGGGGACAGGAGTGGGGGATGGTGGGGGACGAAGGGAAATGGGAATGGAGAATGGTGGGAGAAACAAGGGAACAGGGGGGAATGGGAGATGATTGGGAGGACGAGGGGCGGGGGAGTAGGGAATGGTTTGGAGACGAGGGGATAGGGGAAGGGGGGAATGGTGGGAGGACTGGGAGACAGGGAAGATTGCTGTGGCTCAGTAACGCACATGCGTTGCTGAGCCACATCACGTATGGCTGAGAACAGCTAGCTATTTAATGAGGGTGTAACAATGACGCCATTCCTACGACAAACAACAAACACAACACCTCACTTCACTATTGCTCTTCGCCACAGTTAACTACCTAATAATATAGTGTGGCCAAGACGGCCATTGAAAGTCCTAACAAAATAACATAAGCTTTGGGAACCAGGATATTTACCCTAAGCTTCATGGACGATTTTTGGCCACATCAGATTTGTTTGGTCGTGATCCTTGCATAAATGTTATATTGTGTTGGTATCGTTTCTCTTTCAGGAATATAATGTAACGCAGGCTTAGTGCCCTTCAGGAGGTTTGTGTCAATTACAGACATAGTGATAATAATTAAACTTGCAAGGTCAATAATCTTTACCAGTATTTCCAGCCATTCCATAAATTCTCTGATATGTTGCAATAAACTACTCTACCTCAGTGATATTTTATACTGAATAATTTATTTTAATAACCAATTATTATTGAAGTTAGGCTAGCCAGGAATCGATCATTCACCAGCGCTTACTGCACTAAATATTATTAATCTTATGGTAAGATCTTAATTGAGATAATGCCAGCAGTTAGTGAGAGCAGCACTTATCCTGTCAGGACCTTCCTCACTGTACATATTGAACCTCTAGTAGCCAGGAACTCCATCATCTACCACAATGTTGTAGCTGAGCTGTTATTTGTTATTTGAAGTTTCCTTTTATTTATATAAGTAAATACATAGCTTCCTTCTTCTAATGTCATAATTGTTGGGAAGTGTTATCAATAACTAAATTACGTTGTGACCCGATTGCTCTAATGTGCTAGATAAAACAAATGAACATCAATGTAATTATAGCCTGTCCCAGTGAAATTTTAGTGTGATAATTAGGAATCATTGGGAATATCGAGCCCCTTTGACGAGCCCCTGCCCTCTTGTCCCCGTGAAGGTCATTACAGAGATGGTGACCTTCAGGCATATTTCCTGCTGCATATGATCAACGCCAAAAAGACCACAAAAGATGTTCAAAGAATTTAATTGAATTATCAAGAGAAAGCGCCAAGCCATTACGACTATATAGCACTGGAAGGGATCAGGATAAGGGACGGGGGAAAACGAATGGTGCCCAACCACTGGATGGTTTGAGATTGAACGTCGACCTGCATGACGCGAGGACCGTCGCTCTACCATCCAATCCAAGTGGTTGGGTAGATGTTTAGAGAGTGGCTCCATCTCTATAACTCAACTCTCAACAACACAACCTACCAGGTTGTGTTGTTGAGGGTATACCACCTACGGTACAACGACCTTCTCTCCTCTATCAATCTGTCTTCCTATCAATCGTCGCTTTTCGCTCGTTTGCATTACAGAAGGGCAAAAATTGTCATACTAGAAAATGAAAGCAGCTCGCGAAAGTGAGGGACTGTTCCGTTTTCTGTTTTTGGTCCTCTGGTAGGTTAGGAGAGGACATTTTAAATTGACTGTTTTCTTGACGTTGGGAAACCTTAGGAGGATGAACAGTGTAGACATATGTGTGTGTGTGTGTATTCACTTAGTATTCACTTAGTTGTATTTTACGGGGGTTGAGCTTTGCTCTTTCGGCCCGCCTCTCAACTGTCAATCACTGTTTACTAACTACACTACCTACTACTTTTTTTTTTTTTTTTTTTTTTTTTTTTTTTTTTTTTTTCTCTCCACACCACACACACACCACACACAAGGAAGCAGCCCGTGACAGCTGACTAACTCCCAGGTACCTATTACTACTGCTAGGTAACAGGGGCATTCAGGGTGAAAGAAACTTTGCCCATTTGTTTCTGCCGGGTGCGGGAATCGGACCCGCGCCACAGAATTACGAATCCTGCTCGCTATCCACCAGGCACCTGGCCCCCCTGTGTGTGGGTGTGTGTGTGTGTGTGTGTGTTGTGTGTGTGTGGTGTGTGTGTGGCCTGGTTCCTGTGAACAGCTAAGTTGCTGTTATATTGGTAGTTCCTTATTATAGAGAGTCAGAAAACTGAAAATCCCACAAAACGGTAGTATAAAATGAGACAAATAATTATATAAATCAGCTTATTGTGTCAGGAAAGACGAAGTGATAGTTTGTGTCGTTAATTGTTATCAGTAAATAGAAAATTAAAGCTATTTAAATTTAAATTTAGATTAAAATACTTTATTAATAATTCAATAAACATTTATAACATTTATTCGACAGTGAGGCGTCAGTCACAGTGAGAGGGTTTATTAGCTGAGCTCCAATTGTGCTATCATAGTAATAATTGAATGTGTAGTGAAGGAATTGATGAATCTTTGAAGCTCTGAGGGCAGAGATGGATTTCCTGCGAGATGAGATTCGACAGATGCAGGAACTAAAACATATGAAACAACGTCAGGAGGAAGCAAAGAGGGAGAACAGCAGCAGAAAGCCCTCGTCTTGGAATGTCCCATACAAGGATCATAACAGGACTCTAAAAAGGCCACCTACAGATATTCTTATGACTTGTTGCTGTTGCCAACTCGTTGGAACCTGTGGTAGGCAGGGTTTGTTTGGGTTTAAACAGTTAGTTGATAGTGGTATGGGAATTGATATGGAGAAAGGAGGAAATAAAAGTATCTGTTTGTTGGAGAAACAAATTGGCAAAATGAACAGGGAAAGAGAAGGGCATCAAATAACAATACACTTAAGGTATATCACACGAACAGTAGGAGTCTAAGAAACAAAATAAACCATTTAAATGCTATTGTATGCACAGAAAAATAGATTTTTGCACTTACCGAAAATGATGAATGTAGAAAATAGAGAACTATGCTGAATATCGAATATACGGATTTATACTATTTCACACAGATAGATATATTAGACGAGGAGAGGGAGTAGCCATATGTTAGGGATAATTTGAAATGTAGTCTCAAAGAGGGAATTATAACTGAGCCAAACACAGAAAATATCTGGCAAGTATTAAACGAAAAAGCTAAAATCATATAATAGGAATTTTAGACCGCCACCAAATTTAGACAGAATGGAAGCAAAGTATCTATGGGATGAAAATAGTAGAGCATCTAGGTGAAGCTGTATTTGTGTCATGGGTGACCTTAATTTTAGTGGAATATATTGGTTTAACAGAACAGGGAATAATAAAGCAGAAGATTTTCTAGAAATAATTGACGATTACTTTCTTAATCAATACATTAAGGAACCAACGTGGGAAAATAATATTTTAGACTTAGTGTTAACTAAAAGGGATACACAAATTAATGACATCGAGGGCAACATTTAGTAGGCCAACCAGAGGCTTAGGGCCCGTGCAGGAATTTCCTTGCAAAAAAAAAAGACAATCGAAATAGGGAATGAGCTAGGGAACAGTGATCACAAAGAAATCAGATTTAGCATAGAATGGAATAGATTTGTAGGAGAAAATTCTGTTAAAGTGCCAGATTTTCGAAAAGCTGATTTTAAGGGTCTAAGATTTTTTTTGGGTGAAATAGATGGGAAAGTCCTGGGCATGTAGGTGGGCCAGTCTTGGAGCGAGACGTGAACCCAGCGATGGGTGATGAAAAAAGGGATTTCGATATGGATTCAAAATATAACTTATTTAAAAATGTTTTAAGCTCACACAGAAACGTAGTATACCATACAAATGAATAGATCGAATACTAATGACCCAAAGTGGATAACAAAGGACCTGAAGAACGTTATAGGTAGAAAGAGAGCTTGGTACAAAAGGATTAGGAATGGGAAGTCAGTTTAGAACAAAAATTCGCCCAACTGCTGATTGGCTGCTCGCCCGTTGCAGGGTGCGGTCACGGCGTTGGCGCTCTCTCAGTTGTTGGCTGACGTCTGGTGCGAGCAGGTCGCTGTTGTTGGTGTGTGGTGTGCCGGCTAGCCTGTGGGGCAGCTGGCGTTATGGCGTCGTCGGTGATGAGGATTCGGAGGGTGGATTCTGCAGGTTTGGAGTTTTCGGCGGCTGCTGATTGGGCGTTGGTGGAAGTGACGCTTTGTGATGTTTTCCAGGTGGACCTGCACACTGTTTACGGCCTTGAGAAGATCTCTGACAAGCGTGTGGTGATCAAGCTCTCTGCCCCTGGTCCATATCAGCGCTTTGTGAGTAAATTTGCTGGGCGTTCTCATCTGCTCCCGGGTTCTGCTGTTACTGTGGAGGTGTCGGACCGGTGTGTGGCGCCGACGGTTGTCAGCATACATGGAGTTCCCTTGGACTTTCCCGAGGAGGTCCTTCGCACCTGCTTCTCTCGGTACGGTACTGTGTTCACTCACCGTATAACCTGCCTACGCTCAAGGCCGCCTGTCATGCTTGAGGACTGTGGTGTCTGTATATAGCTGAGATAGTCTTGGTAGTAAGGTTGATGTAAAGTCATTCCTGGTTACTGACTTTAATACTTATAAACGATTACATGACTATGCTCCCCAGCTTGGCAGGCGTCCTGTGCGCTCTTGTTTTTCCTCCTCTAGTGGCGTCCAGCCGCCGCACAGAAAACGGATGGTACCATTTTCTGTGAACATGACATCCCTCCTTTTCTTTAAAAAGAATGAATACAGGATGTCTACCATGCTTGTAGCACAAAGCAAAGTTATTGACACAAAGTAAGTTATTAACATATCAAGAGATATTGCATACATTTAACATTAATTAAACACACAAAGAATTTAAACAATCTTTACCACAAAGGATTTCAATGTTAAAACATATGCAATGTTAAACAAACATGAAAGAAACTGTAATACAAAGTTACAAAATATTGAATGAGAGATCTGCATTATTCAAACAATATTAAATTTAGTTCTAGCATAACAAGTAAATACTTTGCATTACATAGGAACACAATTAATCATCATATCGTGTAGGGCGTTTAACATGACGTTTTGGACGAGAGTCCTTAAGTACAAGAATATCCCTCGATGAATTGTTTATCGAGTTATAACTCATTTTTTCTTTTTCTTTTGCACGACTTTGCACTTCATCATTTTCTACACTATTTGGAATCACTTTGAAATAAGCCATATTACGTGTTATACTATGATCTCTATTACTCGCTGTTACCATAGTTCCTTTTACACTAATCACTTTATATGGTTTTGTATCATACGGCATATCTAGCTTTCCCTCTTTTTTCTTTTTAACGAGAACAGTATCTCCAACCTTTATGAATTGTTCCTTTGCACGTTGATCATGAGCATTTTCATTTTGCCCTTGGCTAGTGCATCCTTCTGAGCGAGACGTTTATCCGTTACCTTGGCTGGCATGACAGGTAGTGCGATTCTCATAGGACGTCCAAATAAAAGTTCGCCAGGCGACTTGCCCAGTGTTCCATGCGGTGTTGCACGGTAGTTCCTGAGAAAAGCATACATAGCTTGTTTCCAGGATCGTCCTTCGGCATGAGCACAGCGTACAGCTTTCATGAGAGGTTGCATGAATCTCTCGACTTCTCCATTTGCTTGTGGATGTAGTGGCATCACACGGCGGTGTTTGAATCCAATATGCTCAGCAAAGTTGACAAAGTCTTGTCCATTAAATGGCGGTCCATTGTCCGTCTTGACAACTTCAGGAATGCCAAAGTTTGAAAAGATCTTGTCGAGTTTCGGGATGACAGCCTTTGCAGATGTGGAAGTGATGATTTCTACTTCTGGATAACGTGAGTGATCATCAATGACTACCATCAAGTACTCTCCAGTTGGTAGCGGTCCACAGAAGTCCATCGATACTTCCATCCATGGTGCAGCAGGTAGTGGTGAAGGTTGTAGAGGTGTTGGTCTTGAAGTATCCACTGCAGCTTGGCAAGGGACACAGGCATCATGCATGTCCTTAGCTTGACGATCAATGCCAGGAAACCACACCTTTTCTCGTAGCAGCTGTTTGGTCCTTACAAGACCTTGGTGTCCTTGATGTGCAAGCTTCAGAGCACGTTGCTGGAGAACAGCTGGAATGACGATACGAGTACCTCGCAGCACGGTGTCGCGTTGTTGCGTAACACTTTAATTCTGTCTGGATGCGTTCAAGTGCTTTGAATGCATCTTGGTCAACTCCTGAGGGTGGGATGCGTGGAAACTTTTTCTTAGTCAATGCATCCACTGTTGCTTGCAGAGTTGGGTCCTCTAGGGTTGCAGTACGGATTTCATCAAGAGTGAGAGCCTTAGGGACTGCATCACAGGTTACAGAGTGTACATATTCCTCGGCAACTTGCTGATGCTTGGTGATGGTGAAACTGTTGGCAGGATGTCGACTGATGTAATCAGCGGGATTGCCTGCCCTGGCTTGTATTTCACCGTAAAGTTGTATGGTTGCAGACGAAGAGCCCATCTCTCAATGCGAGCTGGTGGTTTGGACTTTGGATTATTGAAGATGGTCTCCAACGGTTTGTGGTCAGTGACTATCGTGGTAAAGGGTGCACCAAGCAGATACACATTGAAGTGTTCACAGCCCCATACAAGAGCAAGAGCTTCCTTCTCTGTCTGACTGTATCGTTGCTCAACATCTGTGAGAGAACGGCTGGCATAGGCAATTACTACTCTTGAATCTGGTTGACCAGGTTTGTGTTGGGCTAACACAGCACCTAAACCAACAGGACTAGCATCCACCGTTAACTCAGTGTCCATTGATGGATCAAAGTATGCAGCAGTCGCATTTTCTACTAGTGCATCTTTCACAGCATCAAATGCATTTTGCTCGACATCGCTCCAGTACCATGATGCATTTTTCTTCAGGAGCTCACGTAGAGGCTTCGTAATGGTAGCAAAATCTGGAATGAAGCGAGAACAGTAGTTTGCCATTCCCAGAAAACTATGTACTTCAGTGGATGTTGAAGGAGGTGCAGCATTCTTGATATCTGCAACTTTCTTAGGATCTGGAGACAGACCTTTGTCACTAAGTACATGTCCAAAGAATTCAATTTTATGTTGATTGAACTCACACTTTGCTCGGCTTAGCGTCAAATTCTTTTCTCGTT
>WNGS01156822.1:14117-26531 GCA_020271785.1 Procambarus virginalis
GAGAGATGTGGTTTTTTGTTTGGGTGGTGTTATGACCCAAAGCAACACAAGAACGTCCGAGGAGAGGTTACGTTCACCAAAAACGGGCGGCCCGGACCGTTAGACTTTCAAAATCCACACGCCCGAAAATGAGTTCAATGACATGTTTACCAAACACTCAGCAAAAGCTGCAATACCGAACGTCATGAGCGTGAGATAGACCGCAGACTGGCTGTATTTAATAACTCTGCGGATGACCTGAGACCCGAGCCCTGGATCAGGGAACGAGGGAAACCGGCTCCCCCCCAAGATTACCGCAGCCGCAGGGTAACGGCGAAGCGCCGAAATAACAGAAAGACCAGAAAACAAACATATGATGCGACCCGCGCACAGCGATAGCGGAAATGGAACCACAAGCATCTGATTGACTACGCCCCCCACGGACGCCCGCCACGAAATAAGCACAGCGCATCTCGCACCTACTTTGACCAGGACACACGTATAGAAGAGGAAGCCGGTCTGTTCATTTGACAACTAGAAGAACACGATAGAAGAGAAGGCTGTACCACCAGGGCCACCTAAGACGGCAGACAACACCCAGCGTCAGCCAGGGGAGGAGACCTTGAAGAGGCAGCCAGAATGAAAATCTACCCCGCGATGACCCAGGAGGGCCCCCCCAGAGAGGCCCCCCAGAATGCATCGAATAACCGAATGCTGTCTGAACACACGCACACAAAACAAAAATTGGGAAGAGCACAAAACCCTGGACACCTAAGAAGGCCACCACAAACACCGAAGGACCGTGTGTGAAGAGAAGAGGCTCAAACACTGTGTGAGCAACAGGAGACAGGACGGGCCATAACAGAGCGCAGCGAACCGATGAGCAGGCGAGCACGCGTCTGTCCAAAGGTACCTAGCGGACGGAGCAGGAACGGCGTCTATGGAACGTGAGCCGGATGGTGACGTCCACAGGGGTGAAATTACGCAACCGCTAGGCTAGGACTGTCTCCACCACAGTGCCACGCGGACAGATCAGGAGCGAGTAGCGACATGTAGACGTGACTGCACCCGCACGCACGGCTGGAGTTTCCTGCAGAGTTCACAAACAGCAATGAACCGAACAGACACAAGACAAATACGGTCCACAAGGGTACAGACAGTACTATGAGTCGAAGAGAAATGACGGATCCATGATATATAGAGTACAAGAATTCGACCGAGAGAGAACTATAAGCAAAATGACTGCGTACGTACCAGAGCCCAAAAGCTAAGACCCAGAGATGATGTCTCAGGTGGGAACACCATCAACAAAGGTCCACCTGCTCACCATAGAAATGGTGATACAATCCGCATCAAAAAGACCCGACGTGAAGAGCAGAGGAGACACGGTTCAAACAGCCCCGTACCAGGAATGGGCCAACCTGCTGAAGAGGTGGAGCCACGGGAAAATGCCCAGGTTCGGACACCGAGCCAATAGTGCCGGAAACCAAGGTTGGGCCGGCCACCAAGCGGGCAGAAGAACAACTCTCTCTGGGATGTCTCCAACCGACACCAGATTCGAAGCAAAGATGGACCGGGGGGACGAGGTACAGGAACCCCTCCCTCGACCAGTCCTGCCGAAAGCATCCACGCAAACGCCTCTGCAGTAGGGGAGGGCGTCACATAGATTGGGCGAGCAGAGGCCACGCAGATGCGAAGGGGTCCACATCTGGGAGACCATAAGTCTGGCAGATCAAACGAACGAGTCGTCGTCGATCGTCCATTAGGGATAGGGGAATGATCGAGACAGGCCATCGGCTCGGACGTTGGACACTCCCCGGACCAGAACCGCACGGAGAGCCAAAACCCCGAGAACTCAGCAGAAGATGAACCACTCGAAGGGACCAACCCCAAGATCCAAGGACTGAAGAGAAACCCCGTGGTTCAGGCATTGAACCACTGAAGAGCAGTCCAATGGAGGCGAATGGTCGATCCCCCGAGCGACCGAACCCTCCGAAGCGCAACCAGATTGCCGCGAACTCCGAGCTGTGCTGTGAGCCGACGGAAGGACACGGACCCCACCGTCCTCGGGACAGCTTGTGTGAGCATGGTCACAAAGCCCAGCTGAGAGACGACGCAGTCATGAACACATCAAGCAAAGGCTCTGGGAAGGGCGCCAAGACACCAAACCCCAAAAACCCCGAAGAGGAGCAAGTGACGGCAGCAACCAACACAAGGCCCTTGGAGGATGAACCCAGACGAACGTGAGAGAGGCAGAAGGGACGTCCCCGAAGGATTACCGGGGGTCCTGTATACAAAACGGGGCAGCCTCAGGACTTCCGAGTCAGCAACCAACCTGGCGGCTGCAACAATCGAAACCTAACACGCAACGCTTCGCTGACCTGTACCCGACATAATGTCATCAGTAGACTGGGTATAATGAAGCACACAGCAACAACACAGTTCTGCAGGACTCAGGGTCAAAAGACCCACCAGTAGGCAGTGTGATGAAGCAAAACAATGAGAGTCACCCTGAGAAGGGGTAGAGCAACCTCAGACTCGCATGAAAGCGAGAGGGGGTGGACTCAGAGGTGTCATCCGATGTGACCCGCAGTGATGTCCCGAGGGGATTCTCTCAGGGTCCTTGCAGAGTGGACTCCACAGTCAAGAGAAGCCCATGCCGTGGTATTCGTAACTTGGTGCCAAGTCCTACAAACAAAACTTCTAATTACTGAACCTGAACTCCCGGGTACGTGTACACTCACCGGAACCAAGCAGGGGGAGTACCGCAACAGATAGAGTAGCGTACAGCAATACACAAGGAGGGCAACTAACCAAGATAGACCCCTACCAAGCGGCAGGACAAACAAAAAGAAAACACTTAAGACCCCACAATGAGGATCAGCGTACCCGGCGAACAGAGCTGGCTGCTATTGAGAGGTGAAAAATAGCTGTGCAATACGCCTGCGTCCCTAGCAGTGCAAACTGCCTCCTACCCAAGAGTAACAGGGCCAAAAGTGCAGACAAAAGGTGACCCGCAAACGCCGGGCAGACCGCTAATGCCCAAGCAGCAAGGAAAGCCAACAGTGAACCCATGTGATTGGGAAAACCCAAGCCCCAAGGGCAGTAACTACAGGGCACCTAGGGAAGGAACCTAGATGCAAAGTTAGCCCGAGTACTGAAGAAATTCTGCCGAGGCCCGGATCGAGCCCCTCACAGCATAGCCACTGATACCTCCAAGGGGCCTGAGTACGATGTGAGCTACCAAGCCTGACGCATGCAGCATAGTGGCTCAGCAGACTTGCTGTTCAGCTTTTGACCACAGTGTAACAAACTAGGTTTGTGTGTAAGAATTATCCCAAATGCTTTATCGTACACATGGGAGAATGAAGGGGAAACTGTGGACCAGTTGTGTGACCCGGGACCTGACCCCAGGGAATGGCGTGAAAAATAAACTAGCGCCTTTGTTCACAAGTTTCTATAATGAATCATCCTATAGTATTACATTATTGAGAGATAAGACTTCATATCTTTTGTATTCAAATTGTATTGATACTGTATATAGTATTCTGTTTATAATATCCCAGAGTATTCTAATTATTAGGAGAATGAATTAAGTCACCTCAGTGACGTCACACGCACGTGACTAGGCCTTAGCTCGGAGTGACCTGGCGGGTCTGGAGGGTCCAGCGTTGCCAGATTGTCTCATTAGTATTTTCAAAGGTCAAATAGCCATTCTGTAATCGGGAGAATACTCTTCCCTTAAGATGCTTGTGTAATTAACTTCAGTGTAAAATAATTCACACAATCTGGATCATTCAGTGCAACAGAGGTAGTTGTTGTACAACTTAAGCCTTTGTAAGTAACTTAAACGAAGAGGAAGAATACTGTGCTCTGGCTTCTGTGTGGAGAGGGCAAGGGAAAGAACTGTGGGATCAGGAGCGATTCGGGCTGGTGGCCTTCCATCTATTGGCCCCAATGACAGCACGAACATCACTAGCTGTGTCGCCCAAGGTAAAGTTGCTCAGAGGTTTTGGATAGGGAATCGGTCAACCCATTGCCAGTCAGGGAGGGTTCAGTTGAGGGACGTGCTGTACAATTTCTTAGATTTTTTCTTAGTTGTTGAATAATTAATTAGTTAGTAATTTGTCTTGTTTATTAATTTCCAGTGTACATTGTGTTATATTTATGTGAATTGGTCCTTGTCACGTGGTCCGCACGAGGCCGAGTTTTCGTTAGGCCGCAAAGCCTAACAAAAGATTAAGAGATCGGTTATTCCCATTGAATTTAATTAATTCCACACTAAGATCCAAGGTTATATGTTACTAGTGGGGATCAAGCCCCAAGGTTGATTGATTAGCATGATCGATCCAGACCTCGATCATTGCTCAGTGTTACTGGTCTGGTGGTGGCGGCGAAGGCGATTCTAGAGCTTTGCTAGAAGTCTATTTCACGTCATACGGGTTGTAGAATCTTAAGTCGGTCAATCGTCTTAAGACCACGTGGCGTGGGGTCGGCTAAAAGTGAAAGTTGTGGGGTCCCTTGGTAGAAAGAGAACAAAAGTAGAATACAGGCAGAGAGAGAAAGAGGGGGAGAGAACGAATAGAACCCCCCCCCCCTGTGTTACAATGGTGCACAGCGGTGGTTTCAACAATTTTGTTTGAAATTGTTGAAAGGCTCACGCGTCTAGCCATTCAGACACGTGCGTGGATGCTAGGGAGTCAGCCGCAGCCGCGGGCCAGGATTAGCAGTGCGCCTCAAACAGTGCGTTTGAGTGGGGATTGGCGAATCTGGGGTCATGCGGGCTGATACGATTAAGGTTTAGTTAGTAAGATTAGGCTGTTAAGATTATTGAGTAGGAGACCGCTCCGAGTTGATTGGACTGGGTACCTTACTCGACCCATTGCAATTGATTCAGAGGTGTTGGGAGCCACCATACTCTCAACAGCAGTTCCTTGTGGGCTGTCTGGGCGGATTTATCTGTGGGACGCCAGGAGATAGATCCGAGGGCGTTGTTAGACGACCCAAAACGCTAGGAAAAACGTAAATCCGTGAAGGGCGTTGCGGCTTTCGAGGGACGGACTAGTAAACTACCTAGCAGCGATTCAACGACTAAGTGATCGCACACTTAGTGGAGGTTGAGTCGTCTCTAGTCTTAATTGTTGCTGAAAGCTGCGTGTCACTCTGTTAGAACCTAGTTGGTCGAGACCCCTAGGCTAGGTGCGCGTACGGCGAGCCAGTAGGAGCGATTATAGGATTAAATCGAGTGTATCTTTGAATTAAGTATAATTAAATTTATAAAGAAATTCCGTTTCTTTACGTTTTTCTAGAGATTAACAATTTTTTCCCCTAAATTCAATCCCCGGTAAATATTTTTCACAAGTGTTCAGTATTTTCTTGTAATTACCTAAGTGTAATTACCTAAGCGTAGTTACAGGATGAGAGCTACGCTCGTGGTGTCCCGTCTTCCCAGCACTCTTTGTCATATAACGTCTGTCAGTCACAGTTACTCAACCACTATGACAAAATCACAGAAGCCCTAGAAGAAAAGCAAAATGCAGATGTTGTATACACAGACTTTGCAAAGGCGTTCAACAAATGTGACCATGGGGTGATAGCTCACAAAATGAAGTCAGTGGGAATAACTGGAAAAGTAGGACGCTGGGTACTCAATTTCCTGTCGAACAGAACACAAAGAGTAACAGTCAATCAGATAAAATCGAGTCCAAGCGATGTTAAAAGCTCTGTACCTCAAGGTACAGTCCTTGCACCGCTACTGTTCCTTATTCTCATATCTGATATAGACAAAAATACATGTCACAGCTTCGTGTCGTCCTTTGCAGATGACACAAAAATCAGCATGAAAATTACCTCTGCTGAAGACATTGAAAAACTACAAGCAGATGTCAACAAAGTTTTCGATTGGGCAGCAGAAAATAACATGATGTTTAACAGTGATAAATTTCAGGTACTCAGGTACGGCAAAAATGAGGATCTGAAACATAATACAGGGTACAAAACACAATCGAATCTTCCCATAGTAGAAAAACAGCATGTCAAGGATTTGGGAATAATGATGTCAGACGATCTAACGTTTAGGGAGCACAACCAAGCAAATATTGCGTCAGCCAGAAAAATGATCAGATGGATTACGAGAACTTTCAAATCCAGGGATCCCATCACAATGGTTGTACTCTTCAAGTCACTTGTGTTGTCCCATCTCGAGTACTGCTCAGTACTCACTTCCCCCTTCAGAGCAGGAGAGATTGCTGAAATAGAGGGAATACAGAGAACATATACGGCACGCGTAGACGAGATAAAGCACCTAAATTATTGGGATCGTCTCAAAGCTCTCCAAATGTACTCTCTAGAAAGGAGACGAGATACCAAATAATATACACATGGAAAATACTGGAGGGCCAGGTCCCAAATCTGCACAGTAAAATAACAACGTACTGGAGTGAACGATATGGAAGAAAATGCAAGATTGATCCAGTGAAGGGCAGAGGTACCATAGGCACAATCAGAAAGCACTGTATAAACATCAGAGGTCCGCGGTTGTTCAACGTCCTCCCAGCGACTATAAGAAATATTGCCGGAACAACCGTGGACATCTTCAAGAGAAAACTGGACTGTTTTTCTAAGAGAAGTTCCAGACCAGCCGGGCTGTGGTGGATATGTGGGCCTGCGGGCCGCTCCAAGTAACAGCCTGGTGGACCAAGCTCTCACAAGTCGAGCCTGGCCTCTAGCCGGGCTTGGGGAGTAGAAGAACTCCCAGAACCCCATCAACCAGGTATCAACCAACCAGGTAACGCTTTGAAACTACTGACGGTCTTGGCCTCCACCACCTTCTCCCCTAACTTGTTCCAACTGTCTACCACTCTGTTTGTGAAAGTGAATTTTCTTATATTTGTTCGTCATCTGTGTTCAGCTAATTTATATCTATGACCTCTTGTTCTTAAAGTTCCAGGTCTCAGGAAATCTTCCCTAGCGATTTTATCAATTCCTGTTACTATTTTGGATGTAGTGATCATATCACCTCTTTTTCTTCTGTCTTCTAGTTTTGGCATATTTAATGCCTCTAACCACTCCTCGTAGCTCTTGCCCTTCAGTTCTGGGAGCCACTTAGTAGCATGTCTTTGCACCTTTTCCAGTTTGCTGATGTGCTTCTTAAGATATGGGCACCACACAACCGCTGCATATTCTAGCTTTGGCCAAACAAAAGTCGTGAACAATTTCTTTAGTATATCGCCATCCATGTATTTAAAAGCAATTCTGAAGTTAGAAAGCGTGGCATAGGCTCCTCGCACAATATTCTTTATGTGGTCCTCAGGTGATAGCTTTCTATCTAGAACCACCCCTAGATCTCTTTCTTTATCAGAATTCTTTAAAGATTTCTCACATAATATATAGTGCATTAGGCTAAGTCCGTACATTAAGTTTTGCTATTCCTTATTATATTAGTCTATGTCAGAGGCGTGTGTTTCTAGAGTGTAGTTAATCCTCTGGACTTGGGACTATATGTCGGTCACTATAGTTAGTGAAGGAGTTTATGTTCAGAAATACTAATTTTCGTGTAAACGTTGATAGAGCTCGTGGAAATATTTCTAAGTATTTTGTGATAAGTTTTCGGCTAAGTCAACGTCGGAAAGTCGTTAACTGTAATTAATTGGTATTCGTGGGTCACGTATACGATCTGGGCATCATTAGGATTCCCCAGTCGATGCGGATGATTTTTCTAGTTTTTACCAGTAAGACGGTAGAATTGCGTTTTTAGACATAGAATTTTTTTTTTGTGGAAACGTAGGTGGAAAATTTTCTAAGTCCAGCTTGGGCTAGAATCGGACTTTTTGGCGAAAATTCGTATTTTCATGTTTCATGTATATTCTAGGACCAGTATTACCCTGTAGTGCACGCAAGGGATGTAATTCTGTTCTTAGCATTAAACAGTGATGATTACATTTTTGCCGAATTTAGTTATTTTTCGAGAAAATCGTGTTGTACTTTTGTCAGAGTCCACTTGAGGTGAAACCTCGGATTTTGACGAAAATTCCAATTAATGTGTGTTGAAACCGCCCGAGGTGTCAGTATTGTTCTGTATACAGCATTAGTATTAAATAACAGTGTATTTATATCTGTGACGATAAACCCATTTTGCGAATTAAGGGAGTTTTGTGATATTTGGGGTGATAGATTTTTTTCCGGGTGCGGGAAAATTAGCAGAGACCAGCATTGAGTAAAAATGCAGTTTTTGGGTGAAAATTCAATTTTGACAAGCAAACATATGTCCTGGGTGTCTATATTAATCGCTAGAGCAGTTTATTAACGTAAAACTAGTTATTTTCCTTCAGAATAGAAATTGTGATTTTTTTCAGTGTTTAAGCGAAAAAGCGCGGGACTTAGTTTTTTTTTTTTCAGCGCAGCTGGTCCTGCTCCATCAGTCATCATTGGCCACGCTGTTCACATCAAGTTACCTGGTTGATACCTGGTTGATGGGGTTCTGGGAGTTCTTCTACTCCCCAAGCCAGGCTCGACTTGTGAGAGCTTGGTCCACCAGGCTGTTGCTTGGAGCGGCCCGCAGGCCCACATACCCACCACAGCCCGGCTGGTCCGGAACTTCTCTTAAAAAACAGTCCAGTGTTCTCTTGAAGATGTCCACGGTTGTTCCCACAATATTTCTTATAGTCGCTGGGAGGATGTTGAACAACCGCGGACCTCTGATGTTTATACAGTGCTCTCTGATTGTGCCTATGGCACCTCTGCCCTTCACTGGATCAATCTTGCATTTTCTTCCATATCGTTCACTCCAGTACGTTGTTATTTTACTGTGCAGATTTGGGACCTGGCCCTCCAGTATTTTCCATGTGTATATTATTTGGTATCTCTCTCGTCTCCTTTCTAGAGAGTACATTTGGAGAGCTTTGAGACGATCCCAATAATTTAGGTGCTTTATCTCGTCTATGCGTGCCGTATATGTTCTCTGTATTCCCTCTATTTCAGCAATCTTTCCTGCTTTGAAGGGGGAAGTGAGTATTGAGCAGTACTCGAGACGGGACAACACAAGTGACTTGAAGAGTACAACCATTGTGATGGGATCCCTGGATTTGAACGTTCTCGTAATCCATCCGATCATTTTTCTGGCTGACGCAATATTTGCTTGGTTATGCTCCCTAAACGTTAGATCATCGTCTGACATCATTATTCCCAAATCCTTGACATGCTGTTTTTCTACTATGGGAAGATTCGATTGTGTTTTGTACCCTGTATTGTAAGTGCATTTAGTGCTCAAGTACAGTAAATATTTTTTATTAATCCATCACGAGTGCTGCGCATTAGTATCTTTATCATTTTAAATTGCTTTATATAAATTAGATTCTTTAACTTTTTAACGTAGAGGACTTAGTTTTCAGTAATAGAACTGCGGGTTATTTCACGGTTGGACTCGAGTGCGGGGAAGACGCTCATTCATTGAATTCACTTCAGCGGTTCTCTCGATTAATCGGTGTATTTCCTATTTTGGGAATTTCGTTGGTTTTCGCTTAGAGAGTTGTGATGTTTTCTATTTGTGTAAGATCACGGTTGTAGTGAGTCCGGGCCGAGGGTGTATTAAAGGGTGGTTACAAGGGACATGGCATACAGGGAATCACAGGGAATGTTTAACCCAGACAGTGACCAGTCAGTGGGGACCAGTGGGAGTGAAAGTATAGAGGACAGCGCCTCGTCACACACCACGGGAGACCTGGTGGACCGCTCAAGTAGCTCAGCTGACGTCACAGGTGGGGGTCAGTGGGACTGAGGCGACGGGGTCATGGGTTCTGCATGGGACTGGGCAGTCGAGGTTATCTTCCCATTCCAGTACTCATACGATTATTGACATGAGTGGGGAATCTGGCGAGGATTCGTTCCAAGGGTGGGGGAAGCCGTCTTGGGTTCCCCCACATACAACATCGACGCCATACCAACAGGGCACACAGGGAGCTGGACAGGGGGCATCAGTTAGTACGGTAGGACGTCCCACTTCGTTTGGTAGGGAACACGACCAGCAAACTGTTCAACGGGAACATGAACAGCCACACCAACAGCAGGAACTACCCCACATAACGCCAATACCACAACACCTAGGTACACCTCACCCATCACTACAGCAACCCCAACCCCACCTCCTCTACCAACCCCATCCTCTATTTATATACCAACCCCATCCTCATTTCCTATACCAACCCCAACCTCCATTCCTATACCAACCCTTCCCCCAACCCCAGGCCACCCATACCCATTCCAACCCCAGGCCACCCCATACCCATTCCAACCCCAGGCCACCCACACCGTACCTCAACCCCAACCTCGATCCATACCTCAACCTCAACCCCAACCTCAATCCACACCCCAACCCAAGGCCACCCACACCATACCTCAACCCCAACCCCAATCCCAACCTCAATCCACACCCCACCCCGGGACCACCCACACCATACCTCAACCCCAGTCCCAACCCCAACCTCAATCCATTTCCCAACCCCAGGGCCCACCCACTTCCAGTAACCCCGCGTCACACAAACCGGGAATTGTGAGTCTGATTCCCAAGTTGACTCTGCCGACACTCAGAGGTACGGAGTTGCCGCTTAATAAGGTGGAACGCAACCGCCGAGTGGAAGACTGGCTTTGGCAGATTAGTACGATGCTGGAGGCTGTCCCAGAGGATAGTTTGAAAATTACTCTCGCTATGGGGGCTTGCGTGGACACAGCCGTCCACTGGCGAGAGTGACTGAGTTTCAGCCCTGACGACTTGGCCTCAGTTTCTCCAAGCGATTAGGGACAGATTTAAAGAAAAGTGTCAGAAGATGAGGCTCATATTTACCTGCAGTCACTTATGAAGATGACCGCAGCACTATCAAAGATTTCGGGACACTATTACAGAGTAGGTTGACGACCCCACTACGGAACTGGGTTAGATTCGAGTCAGGTAGAGCGATTAGCTAAACAATTGTTCTGCAGACGTTACCTTCTGCTATGGGGCCATTTTTAGTTGCGGAGGGAGCGTTTGTGAGTTATAAAGACCTAGTCCAACAGGCCGCCACAGCCTTAGACAGGCGATGCGCACAGAGACGCCGAGCGCTCAGTCGTCCCCTTACGTAGAGGCGTTAAGTAAAGCGAGGGGGCCAAGCCGAGTAACTGGGGCGCGGTTCATCAGGCGGGAAGCAGCCCACAGCTGCACGTTCAAACCACCCTGCGCGGGGTACCAACAGGGACCCTCGGAGGTGTTACTCCTGCGGGACGCGCGGTCATATACAGAGGGACTGTAAAGTCGCTAGTAAGAAGAATGAAAGACGGCCCCTAGTGATGTAGCCTACTTTTGAGGTGAAAGTGGAAGGTGTAAGATTGACAGCTTTTGTTGATACAGGAAGTCAGGCAACTGTAATTAAAAGTCAGCCTTCAGCAATTTTAGGTATGCACGTCTTAAACGTAGCGCAAAGACGTTAACGGCGGTCAATGGGGAAAGATTGAGATCGTGGGTCAAGGTACAGTTAATTTTGAGATTGATGGGGAATTGCAGCCTCACACATGTATGATCGTAAGAAACCTTGATTTTCCGGGTCACACCTTAATGGGACTGATTTTCTGTCGCAATTTGATTATTCCTTGTCGGCTCAAAAAGGGGCTAGGAACTGCAGTTGCAGTTGGGACAGACTTCCTACCCAGTGGAATGATCGACCATCCCACAGTTGTAGCTTCAATTAAGAGGAAGCAGAAATATAATGCCACTATCCAAAATGATTTTTAAGTCTCTTCCAGACACAGTTAAGAGGTCATGCGCATTGTATGCATTGACCAAACAGAGTTTGCCCACCACATTCTGTTAAATTTTATTAAGTAGCTGTGGGACGTCACATACAACCAGGTACCACCCTTCAGGTGGCTGGGAGATGTGAGCTTATTAATTCTGCAATCACTTAATTGTATTGCTCGATAAAGGTGCACTCATTCCAGTTGTCAATCTTTCACATAACACTTTTCGCTTCAGGGCAGGTGATAGGGTATTTCAGGGAACCAAGGTGGAGGATACAGAAATCTTTCACCATGAGTCAGCTGAGACGCCAACCGTCACTGCACAATGTAGTGCATTGAACATGATAGATACTAAAACACCATCCAACGTACAGTATGAGATGAGAAATGTTGCACGGAATGTGGAAGAAGTAGAAAAATTAATTTCAGCACTTGATTTGCAACATGTTACACAGGCGGATAGGAAGGCACTGAGAGGAGTTCTGCGAAAATTCCCTAAATTATTTGCAACAGAGATTGACCAGATTGGTCTCCTTGATAAGATCGAGCACACCATTCCGACTGGTGATCATTTGCCTGTGTACACGAGACAGTGGAGGTTGCCGGAACAGGCAAAGAACGTTATCAGGGAGGAGTGCCAGAAAATGTTGAGGCAGGGCGTGATAGAGC
>WNGS01156824.1:0-16433 GCA_020271785.1 Procambarus virginalis
GGCTCTAAATGCCACAGTAAATACCGAGCTTAATAAAGTCCATCTTTGGCTAACTGCCAACAAACTCACCCTTAACATTGACAAAACTTTCTATATTCTGTTGGCAATAAATCCTCTAACCAAATAAATCTCAAGATTAACAATACCCAAATTTGTAACAAATTAGATGGCAATTCCTTGGCGTTCTCATTGATCACAAGCTTAATTTCCAGGGACACATTCTAAATATATCAAAAAAAGTTTCAAAAACTGTTGGCATTCTTTCCAAGATCAGATATTATGTACCCCGCCCTGCCCTTGTGACTCTCTATTACTCCCTCATCTATCCATATCTCAACTATGGTATTTGTGCTTGGGGTTCTACTACCCAAATCATTTACGTCCTCTAATTACTCAACACAAAGCTGCTATTAGGACAATATCCAACTCTGGCCCCAGACATCACTCGGTACCCCTACTCAAATCTCTCAATATGTTAGATGTTAAGTCACTGCACATTCTCTCATGTGTATTATACATATATAAAACGCTGAACTGTAATGCCAATCCTGACCTCAAAAGCTTCATTGAAAGCTGTAACAGAACCCATGAGCACCACACCAGAAATAAATACAGTTTGATATTCCAAGAGTACGACTTAACCAAACTAGAAATGCTCTACAAATCAAGGGACCCAGAATGTGGAACGACCTTCCCAACCATGTTAAAGACTGTACCTCTCTCAACCAGTTTAAGATTAAACTAAACACTACCTGTTAAACTCCCTGTAACCTACCCTACCCCTCTTGTCAACCCATGTCTTATTTTTTTTTTTTTTTTTTTTTTTTTTTTTTTTTTTCTTATTCAACGCTGTTTGTCTACATATTGTATTTGTGCTGCTTTTCAGTCATGTTCCCCCCTTTTTTGTACCTTTATTTGTATCTGTTCTCAAAACATTTTATTCTTTTGTTCAATTAGCATTAAGTTTTAGATATTAATGTTTTCTTGCCCGAAACGCATTGCGTAATAGTGGCTTTAGGCATTGTATGTACTAGCTCTATCTATAAATCGATCAACTTATGTAAAATCTCTCTATGTATGTACCTTTCCTGAATAAACATATTTATTTATTTATTTATTTATATGTGCTGCCAATCTGCTGTATGGTGTCTAATCTTGTTTATCTGTATCTAATGCTAACCAGTCTCCCAATCTTTATATACCCAATCTGAACATCTTATCATTGTGATAATTGCTGTTTTCTTATATGTGCTGTCAATCTGCTGTATGGTGTCTATTAATCTTGTTTAAATTACCAATCAAGCTGTCAATGTAATCAATCAGAGCTTTAAAATACCAGTGTGCTTTAATATACTTACTAAGCTCTCTCATCTCATTTTTCTCTTGCAATGTATTTGTTATCATTTATTAATTCTGATAGAAATTACCTACTTAAATTACCTGTTAGATTAAGGACCTGCCCGAAACACGGCGCGTACTAGTGGCTTTACAAGATTGTAAATACCGCACTATTCAATGTATTCTCACAAACCCAATGTACCTTCTTGTATATATATAAAATATAAATAAATAAATAATAAAGAATAATTGACAGGATTCGGCTGAATCGAATCTTCGGAACTGAAGTAATTCTTGATCTTATTAAAGATAATATAAGCATAAAAATCTTATTCTTTTCTTAAAGTAAAGATTCTTAGTAACTGAAGCCTCAGCTGCTGGATCATCGGCTGGAACCTCGTCAGCCGGAACTTCAGCAGCTGGGTTAATAATAATTATAATAAGGAGTAATAATAATAAAGAATAATAACAATAAAGCATAACAATAATAAAGGAATAATTGATAGGATTCATCCGAATCGACTCTTCGGAACTGAAGTAATTCTTGTTCTTATATTAAAGTATAATATAAGCATAAAGAAATCTCATTCTTTTCTTAAAGTAAAGATTCTTAGTAACTGAAGCCTCAGCTGCTGGATCATCGGCTGGAACCTCGTCAGCCGGAACATCAGCAGCTGGGGGACATCAGCTGCTGGATCATCGGCTGGAACCTCGCCAGCCAGAACTTCAGCAGCTGGGTAATAATAAATATAATAAATAATAAATAATAAAGAATAATAACAATAAAGAATAACAATAATAAGGGAAAAAATGATAGGATTCAACTGAATCGATTCTTCGGACATAAAGAAATCTTATTCTTTTCTTAAAGTAAAGATTCTTAGTAACTGAAGTGCATGGCCCGAAGCACCTTGCAGCATGAGGGGAGGGGCCCACCACCCGACGATGCGGCACCTACCTACTGACATAGGGGAGCCCTGCACGTGCACACCACGTGGCCCCCAGGCCCGGTCGCCGCCCGCAGGAGGCCCTCAGGGGCGTGAGCGAACCAGGGCCCCTGGGGACAAACCCACCGGAGTGAGGAGGCCACAGAGTGTCTGTTTACGTGGGACGACACCCCCAGCGTGGTGTGGCACCGGCCCACGGGAGAGAGCCAGCACGCCCACACCACGTGGCCCTCAGCCCGGGCGAGAGGCGACCAAGGCTTCTAGAGCAGCCCCCAGAGGCAAGAAAGCCGTAGGGAGCCTGTCCACGTGGCCCACGCCGTGCCCTGGGCACGGCCACTAGGGCACGCCGGACACGCCGTGCACACCTCCAGACCCCTAGGAACGCCCCCTAGGGCAAGGAAACAGTAAGGCAGAGGCAAAAAATTACAGACCGATAGCACTAACATCGCACATCATAAAAATTTTGAGAGTGCTAAGAAGTAAGATCACAAAATACATGGAATCACAGCATCTCCATAACCCCGGACAACATGGTTTCAGAACAGGGCGCTCTTGCCTGTCGCAGTTGCTGGACCACTATGATATGGCATTAGATGCTATGGAAGACAAACAAAACGCTGATGTAATTTACACAGATTTCGCAAAAGCTTTTGATAAATGTGACCATGGTGTAATTATTGCCCATAAAATGCGCTCAAAAGGAATTACCGGAAAAGTAGGCAGATGGATCTACAATTTCCTGACCAACAGAACCCAATGTGTAATAGTCAACAAAATAAAATCCAACCCGTCAACCGTTAAGAGCTTAGTCCCCCAGGGTACTGTGCTTGCTCCAGTACTTTTTCTCATCCTCATATCGGACATAGACAAGAGCACAACCTATAGCACTGTATCATCCTTTGCAGATGACACTAGGATCTTCATGAGAGTAGGCAACATAGAGGACACGGCGAACCTCCAGTCAGATGTAGATCAGGTCTTTCTATGGGCTACAGAAAATAATATGGTGTTTAACGAAGACAAGTTCCAGCTCATGCGCTATGGAAAAAATGAAAATATAAAACGGAAACCACGTACAAAACTCAGGCAAATCATAACATAGAACGAAAAGGCAATGTAAAGGATCTGGGTGTACTCATGTCGGAAGACCTTACCTTTAAAGAACACAATAAAGTAGCCGTCACAACTGCAAGAAAAATGACAGGTTGGATAACAAGAACTTTTCACACTAGAGATGCTATACCGATGATGACACTTTTCAAAACGCTTGTGCTCTCTAGAGTGGAGTACTGCTGCACAATGACAGCCCCTTTCACTGCTGGAGAAATTGCTGACCTGGAGAGCGTGCAGAGGTCCTTTACTGCTAGAATCCACTCGGTAAAACATCTAAACTATTGGAACCGACTTAAGAGCCTAAATCTGTATTCCCTTGAGCGCAGGCGGGAGAGATACATAATAATTTACACGTGGAAAATATTAGAGGGGCTGGTCCCAAACCTGCACACAGAAATAACATCACATGAGACCAGAAGACATGGCAGGATGTGCAGAATACCCCCGTTGAAAAGCAGAGGTGCAACTGGTACTCTGAGAGAGAACTCTATCAACATCAGGGGCCCGAGACTGTTCAACACGCTCCCGCTACACATAAGGGGCATAACTGGCAAACCCCTCACAGTGTTCAAGAGAGAACTGGATAAGCACCTCCAAAGGATCCTGATCAACCAGGCTGTGACTCATACGTCAGGCTGCGAGCAGCCGCGTCCAACAGCCTGGTTGATCAGTCCAGCAACCAGGAGGCCTGGTCGATGACCGGGCCGCGGGGACGATAAGCCCGGAAGCACCTCAAGGTATCCTCAAGGTAAGGCTGTCTGCATGGGCTACGTCGCCACCAGGCGTGGGCGACTCTGGCCCACGGGCGTAGAGAAGCTCGCACGTGCACGCCTCGTGGCCCAGGCGCCCCCTAGGGCGAGGGCGAAGCAGAGCCCCTAGGGATCACGCCTAGGGCAAACAAGCCACTGAGAGCCTGGCCAGATGAGTGACACCACCAAATGTGGCGCCACGCCCTCGGGCGTATAGTGGCCCGCACGTGCACGCCTCATGGCCCAGGCGCCCACTAGGGCAAGGGGGCAAAGCAGTGCCCCCAGGGACCACGCCTAGGGCAAGCAAGCCACTGAGCCTGGCCACGCGTGCGACACCACCAGATGTGGCGCCGCCCGCCCTCGTGCGATAGGGAGACCCACACGTGCATTGCACGACACCCACACCCGGACACGGCATTGGGGGCGGGTAGGGACCCCACCATACAGCCCGCATGGCTAGCTCCCTAGAGGGCAAATAAACCTGGGGCTAGCTACTGCGTCGCTACTCGCATGACAAGGGACAGGTGCTGGGCATACGCCGAACAATGGGGGCATCCCTAACTAAAACAGGTCGCCTTACATGCGGGCATGGTGGGGAAACACGGTCAGGACTGTACCTTAGGATAATTGAGAAGGGCAGGCTGCTCTGAAACGCCTATGGGCTAACAACGAAAACTTCACTCAATCAGGAGTCCCGTGTGGGCCGCCCTTGTAGGCGACGGGGGGTGGCGTGGAAGGCTAAGTCAAAGGTGAGTAGGCTTCTGATGTACTGGCGTCGTAGCCCATGTGTAACAGGATGGAGGCGGAGCGTTTTGTAGTGTATCAGCCAAGGAGGAAGCGAACAAGAGGTTGCTAAGTCCGCGGGCGCGCTTTTAAGTACCCCGCTCGATGCGTGCGCAACTTAGGCGGTTAGACACAACTCATAGTAATATGTTTTCTTCCCACAGAAACTTCACCGCTTTGAGAAGCCGTGTCTATTTCTTGTGGCCAAGATCAAAGACGTCTATGAACTTAACAATATTATTCAGTCTAAAATTCAAAGCGAGGCAGTCACATACAAGTCCGTCGACACTGTTGAGGTAAAAGATGAAGTGGTTAATTATCCAACAAAATTTTTGAATTGACTTGATCTGTCAGAAATACCGCCACCGTACCAACAGCAACTAAAAATCGGCATGCAAGTTATCATGTTGCGAAATATCAACAAGTCAAAGCTTTGCAACGGCATGAGGCTTGCAGTAAAAGAAATTGATCAGCAACGTCGCAGCAGCAACAATCTTGACAGGACCTTTCAAAGGGGAAGATGTCCTCATTCCTCACATTCCTTTGATTCCAACGGATATGCCATTTCAATTTAAGAGATTGTAATTTCCAATTCGATTGGCGTTTGCAATTGTTATAATTTTATGGGCTGTTATGGGGGGTCTAGAGTATTATGGAGAAGGGTCAGCAGTTAGAATCAGGATGTATCACAATTAATGAGATCATATAGGCCCAGCCCCCAATAAAAATATAAAACAGTATTAACTTAGTGGCTTCAAGAAAATGTCAGCCTAGAGGTAGATCATTGATCTCCTACACAGGAAGAATGGATACTCCTTTAAAACTAATTTATTTATTAAACCCTCTTAACAACCCTCCATATACATTAAATAACAATAACAATAATTACTTTACCACACTATCTTACGTAAAAGCCCTGGTCCACATAGACAGGATACAAGGTTTTACAATTAGGACAAGCTAGGGTAAAGTCTACTAGGCAAGGGACACTAGCAAGAACTCTAGGTAGCTTAAGGGTACCACTTGAGCACACGTGGTTCCACGGTGACCCCTTAGAGTAACTTAGCAATATAAACACTAGCGTAACCTATACCTATTACTACACACTTATGCCAGAAAACGAACATGCAGCACGATACTTAGCTTTGTAAACTAGACACAGGATAAGGTAAGGGAAGAGTAGGAGGAAGAGAATCGAGGCAGAGTCCCACTGTAGAGTGTGGTGTAGGTCTCTACACCACACAGCCCGAACAGAGAAGAACGCAGGAGCCTCCAGTCTCAGCTCTCTCCAGCTGTTGCCCGGGGGGACAACAGCTGATCGTGCCGCTTGTAAACATTACAAATCTTCACCGATGTATAATTGGTTACTTTAATAGTTCTAAGAATAGTTGATAATTAGTTCGATTAGTTAGATTAGTTGATAACAAAAACATGCTCAAGAGTCTGAATGCTCTGTGAGATACAAGATTCGTCTTACATCTGGCAAGGAAGAAACAAAGGCGCATCAACAAGCGCAACAAATATTGTAAGCTAAATTATTTAGAGCTTAATTTGACCTCTGGTTTCCACTGAGGAACCCAGGGTCATAACAGCAATCACCATCAACAAAGCTCAGTGTCAATCTTTAGAATTGTGGGGTTTATATCTAGACACAGATTGCTTCTCACATGGACAATTATATGTTGCGTGTTCTAGGGTCGGCTAACCAGACAATCTGTATATCTCCCCAGACGATGGAACAACAAAACATATTGTATACCCACAAGCATTGTAAAATTAAACATATTTCAAACGTGCGCTTTCTCTATCCTTTCTTTTCCATTTAACCAGTCTGAGCCACAGCAACATGGGGCGGATACAGCTACTAAATTAATAATAAATTAATAATAATAAATTGTTATTATTATTATTATATAATAATAAATAATATAATAATAATAATAAATAGTATAATGGTAAACAATAATTATAATGAATCAAATAGCTAATTAGGATGAATGATAAATATTTAGTGACTGTAATGCATAACAATAAAGTATTAAAGAATAATAGCTCTTGCCAATTTGGCTTCAGACCCAAAAAAAAGCACTAACGATGCACTTATTAGTATGATTAACTTGATTCATGCAGCTCTTGATAAAAATGAGTTCCCTGTTGGGCTATTTGTGGACCTGCGTAAGGCTTCTGACACTGTCAACCACCAAAACCTTCTTCTTAAATTACATCATTATGGAGTCAGAGGACACTCCCCGCAATACCTCAAATCTTACCTTAGTGACAGGCTCCAGTATGTTTCTGTGAATAATTTAATTTCTCCACCCTACCCATCGACACTGGTGTTCCTCAGGGCAGCATACTTGGCCCTCTCCTCTTTCTCATCTACATTAATGACCTTCCAAATGCCTCCCACACCTCAAACCAATTCTATTTGCTGACGACACAACCTTCATTTACTCCAGTCCTGACCCCCTTGCTCTAAATGCCACAGTAAATACTGAGCTAAAAAAGTCCATCTTTGGCTAACTGCCAACAAACTCACCCTTAACATTGACAAAACTTTCTATATTCTGTTTGGCAATAAATCCTCTAATCAAATAAATCTCAAAATAAACAATACCCAAATTTGTAACAAATTAGATGGCAAATTCCTTGGCGTTCTCATTGACCACAAGCTGAATTTCCAGGGACACATTCTAAATATATAAAAAAAAAGTTTCAAAAACTGTAGGCATTCTTTCTAAGATCAGATATTATGTACCCCGCCCTGCCCTGGTGACTATCTATTACTCCCTCATCTATCCATATCTCAACTATGGTATTTGTGCTTGGGGTTCTACTACCCAAAATCATTTACGTCCTCTAATTACTCAACACAAAGCTGCTATTAGGACAATATCCAACTCTGGCCCAGACATCACTCGGTACCCCTACTCAAATCTCTGAATATGTTAGATATTAAGTCACTGCACATTCTCTCATGTGTATTATACATATATAAAACGCTGAACTGTAATGCCAATCCTGACCTCAAAACCTTCATTGAAGGTTGTAACAGAACCCATGAGCACCACACCAGAAATAAATACAGTTTTGATATTCCAAGAGTACGACTTAATCAAACTAGAAATGCTCTACAAATCAAGGGTCTCAGAATGTGTAATGACCTTCCCAACCATGTTAAAGACTGTACCTCTCTCAACCAGTTTAAGATAAAAACGAAGCACTACCTAATCAATTCCCTATAACCTACCCTATTGTCAACCCATGTTTTTTTATATACAACGCTGTTTGTCGACCTACTTGTATTTGTGCTGCTTTTTCAGCCATGTTCCCCCTTTTTATCCCTATTTTTATTTGTTCTCTACACATTTTATTCTTTATACTCAATTAGTATTTAGCTTTAGTCATTTAAGTTTTTCATGCCCGAAACGCTTTGCGTAATAGTGGCTTTAGCCACTACAGGCACAACTATAAATGATTGATTTATAGATAATTGTACATACAATGCGTATGTAGCCTTATCTATAAATCAATCGTTCTTTGTAAAATCCCTTGTATGTATGTACCTTACCTAAATAAACATTTTATTTTATTTTTATTTTTTTAAATTATAATGAATAATCATTATAATGTTAAAGTTTTGTAAGTGAGGCGGCTGCGGACGTAGTGAGAACAGGGGTCGCAGAGTTGTTGTTGTTGTTATAGATTCAGCTACTCGGAACACGTTCCAAGTAGCACGGAACAAGTTCCAAGTAGCACGGGCTATGGTGAGCCTTACCTGGCACAGGAGCGGGGCAAGTAGCACGGGCTATGGTGAGCCCGTAGTGGACTTACCTGACACAGGAGCGGTGCTCGATTCGCAGAGTTGTTTGTTGTTGTTATAGATTCAGCTACTCGGAACAAGTTCCAAGTAGCACGGGCTATGGTGATCCCGTGGTGGACTTACCTGCCACAGGAGTTTTAGTTAGTTTAGTTCATATATTATGCACCCCATACCCATCTTGTGGGCGGTAGTGGAAAGGGTTACAGAGGCACATAATGGGCTCAGGGACTGAACCCCACAATTCATTTAGCTAAGCAAGTTACAATCTTGATGAGCTAGTTACAAAATTCAATATAAGTCGTCACATCAACAATGGGTTCGAGATCGACCTCAAGTACAGGTTCTAAATTAAGAAACTGACATATGTGGAGAGCTAGTGTCACAATTTATATGTTTGTACAGAGGCTCCGAGCTCTCAAGGCTGTTGCAGGTTATCACTCAGGCTATGGTGCCAATGTCAGAATTGTCAAAATGATGTACCTTGCATACATCAGATCTTTAGTGGATTATGCTGCACCTCTGCTTGTTTTGATGCCTGAAAGAAAGCTTGGAGGGCTTGAAAAATTGCAGAACGAAGCCTTGAGGATAATCCTTAATTGGGTGCCCTCGTACCACAAAGATAATTAATATGAGAAAGGAACTTAATATTCCGAGCGTTGTTAATCGTGTTACTGAAATTAACTGTCAAATTGGTATAAAAATGCTTAGGCTAATTCATCCTAATCCTTGCACAGAAGCCCTCCAGAATTTCTTTATTGAAGATCAGCATTGTTCCAAGTGGATAACAAAAACTGGAACTCAACTCAGATTGTATCAGGTTCATGATTTATACCAAGAGAAACAACAAATGGACACTGCCTTTTGGAACGAAAGGCGGTGGAGTTTCTGATCGGGAAGGAAGAAACAATTGTGCACCGCGTTCCGCAAGCCGCAGTGCGGCCAGTCTGGGTGGCATAAATAGCGTGGGAGGTGAAGTCTCGCCCTCACTCCATTCCCACCACGGTCCGCGACTCACGAAGCTCCACGAACCGCGCCGTGCCGCTCCTCATCGACACGTGGGCCAGTACTCTATACTGCATCTCCAGTCTGCTTTACTGTGTACACGGGATTTCTCAAGCAATGGACCTCATGCCCGCTACAATGGTCCCAGATCTGATGCTCTCCGATCCTTCGGGGCCTATGACACCCCAGGCTGGTACAGCAGGGGCCTCCTGCCCTACTCAGCAAAACCTAAGGTAACGAGAGTTTTCTGTTCAAGTTAGTCAGGACTGTCCCCAGTGCTGGCGTGTGTTTAGCGCTGTCCCTCGTGGTCCGTACGTGCCACATTAGCTAGTTCCATAGAGCCTTCTGCCTGTTCGCCTTAACACTAACGCTTCCTCCCAGATGTGAACTGGGGGCACTGGTCTGTCGTGTTCCCTAGGCGTGGCCCTAGGGGTCTTGGTTCGTGCCGCACCCGGCCGTGCGTGTTTGGCCAGGCTCCCTACAAGAGGCCTAGCGTCGCCCTTTGCGGCGACGCCACGTGGCCAGGTTTCAGTGGTCCTGTGCCCCTGGGGCCCGGCCCTAGGGGCCCAAGCCCGGTAGGTGGCGCCCTCGTGGCTTGGAGCTCGGTGGAGCACTCGTCCCAGGTGTGCCTTTCGCTTCCTTCCTGCCCTCCCAGGCGTCTTTCGTGGAGCCCGGTATGCTGTGTCCCCTAGGCTTGCCCCTAGGGGCCATGTTTCGTGCCGCGCATGGTCGTGCGTGCACGGCCAGGCTCCCTACATGTGGACTGGCGTCGCCCTCTGCGGCGACGCCACGTGGCCGGTTTCAGTGGTCCTGTGCCCTGGGGCCCGGCCCTAGGGGCCCAAGCCCGGTAGGCGGCGCCCACGTGGCTTGGAGCTCGGTGGAGCACTCGCCCCAGGTGTGCCATTCGCTTCTTACTCCACTCCCAGGCGTCTTTCCTGGAACCCGGTATGATGTGTCCCCTAGGCTTGTCCCTAGGGGCCAGGATTCATGCCGCATTCGGTCGTGTGTGCCCGGCCGGGCTCCCTGCGAGCGCCCTGGCGTCACCTTGGTGGCGACGCCTCCTGGCCGCGTTATTTAGTTGTCTTTGTCCCTAGGGCCCGACCCTAGGGGCCCATGCCAAGGTCGGCATCACCCACGTGACATGGTGCTCCGTGGACCGCTTGCCTTGGCCTGTGTTCCGCTTCCTTCCTGTCCCTCTCCCTCTCGCCTACGGGCAGGAGACGCACTTGTGGCGGCGGCGCCCTGGTGGGTACGCCCAAAGCTTCCTTGCTTAAGGGCTGCCTTTGCGTCAGGGTTGGGCTTCGCCGTGGGCCTACCCGTCTTCTGCTGTCTCTACGGCCCAGGCTGGGGGCTACTACAGCTTCTATGGCAGGCACGCAGTGGCTTGTTTGCCCTGCGCCGCCCCTAGAGCCCGGGTCCCGGGTCCTTTCCTGCTATGTTACAGGTGGCTGCCAGGTCAGTACGGTGTACCCAGGCATGTTTGTTCCCAGACGTTTCGTCTGGTCGGTGTTGCCGGCACGTTTGTTCCCAGATGTTGTGTTTCGGCACGTTGTTCCCAGACGTCTTGTCCGATCGGTGTGTCTTACTGGTGTAGCCCAGCTTGTTCGTCCCAGACGTTTGTCTGGCTGGTGTAGCCCAGCTTGTTCGTCCCAGACGTTTGTCTGGCTGGTGTAGCCCAGCTTGTCCATCCCAGACGTTTGTCTGGCTGGTGTAGCCCAGCTTGTTCGTCCTAGAAGTTTGTCTGGCTGGTGTAGCCCAGCTTGTTCGTCCCAGACGTTTGTCTGACTGGTGTAGCCCAGCTTGTTCGACCCAGACGTTTGTCTGGCTGGTGTAGCCCAGCTTGTTCGTCCCAGACGTTTGTCTGGCTGGTGTAGCCCAACTTGTTCGTCCCAGACGTTTGTCTGGCTGGTGTAGCCCAGCTTGTTCGTCCCAGACGATTGTCTGGCTGGTGTAGCCCAGCTTGTTCGTCCCAGACGTTTGTCTGGCTGGTGTAGCCTAGCTTGTTCGTCCCAGACGTTTGTCTGGCTGGTGTAGCCTAGCTTGTTCGTCCCAGACGTTTGTCTGGCTGGTGTAGCCCAGCTTGTTCGTCCCAGACGTTTGTCTGGCTGGTGTAGCCCAGCTTGTTCGTCCCAGACGTTTGTCTGGCTGGTGTAGCCCAGCTTGTCCATCCCAGACGTTTGTCTGGCTGGTGTAGCCCAGCTTGTTCGTCCCAGAAGTTTGTCTGGCTGGTGTAGCCCAGCTTGTTCGTCCCAGACGTTTGTCTGACTGGTGTAGCCCAGCTTGTTCGACCCAGACGTTTGTCTGGCTGGTGTAGCCCAGCTTGTTCGTCCCAGACGTTTGTCTGGCTGGTGTAGCCCAACTTGTTCGTCCCAGACGTTTGTCTGGCTGGTGTAGCCCAACTTGTTCGTCCCAGACGATTGTCTGGCTGGTGTAGCCCAGCTTGTTCGTCCCAGACGTTTGTCTGGCTGGTGTAGCCTAGCTTGTTCGTCCCAGACGTTTGTCTGGCTGGTGTAGCCTAGCTTGTTCGTCCCAGACGTTTGTCTGGCTGGTGTAGCCCAGCTTGTTCGTCCCAGACGTTTGTCTGGCTGGTGTAGCCCAGCTTGTTCGTCCCAGACGTTTGTCTGGCTGGTGTAGCCCAGCTTGTCCGTCCCAGACGTTTGTCTGGCTGGTGTAGCCCAGCTTGTTCGTCCCAGAAGTTTGTCTGGCTGGTGTAGCCCAGCTTGTTCGTCCCAGACGTTTGTCTGGCTGGTGTAGCCCAGCTTGTTCGTCCCAGACGTTTGTCTGGCTGGTGTAGCCCAGCTTGTTCGACCAGACGTTTGTCTGCCTGGTGTAGCCCAGCTTGTTCGTCCCAGACGTTTGTCTGGCTGGTGTAGCCAGCTTGTTCGTCCCAGACGTTTGTCTGGCTGGTGTAGCCCAGCTTGTTCGTCCCAGACGTTTGTCTGGCTGGTGTAGCCCAGCTTGTTCGTCCCAGACGTTTGTCTGGCTGGTGTAGCCCAGCTTGTTCGTCTCAGACGTTTGTCTGGCTGGAGTAGCCCAGCTTGTTCGTCACAGACGTCCTGTCTGACCGGTGAAGCCCGGCTTGTTCGTACTCAGACGTTCAGGCTGGCCGGTGTATCCCGGCTTGTTCACCCCCAGTTGTTTTGCTTGCCCTGTGTCGCACGTTATGATCGTCCCAGCCGTTTGGTCTGACCGGCGTAGCCCGGCCTGTTTGTACCCAGATGTTTCGTCCGTCCGGTGTAGCTGCCTGTAGTTCCTATAGTTCTATGGCGCCTGCCGTAGAGCGGTCTGTCTGCTTTGGTGGGCTATATGCTATGTTATGTTTATTTATTTAAGTTTTCTAAAATTAATTTATTACATTGTTCAGCTTTCAGTTATGTCTTGTATTTACTTACTATTCCTGTCGCAGTGTTAAAGCATTTTTTTTGCAGGAATATTCCTGCGTGGGCCCTAAGCCTCTGGTTGGCCTACTAAGTGTTGCTTGTTTCTGTTTTACTTGGGCGGAGTATGAGTATTTATTACTCGTATGGTCGCTTTAGTAAGATTTTGCCATATGTGTTTAACAACTTCTTCTGCTCTGTTGAATCTAAGTTGAAATCTTAATGGGTTTGTAACTGTGCACTGTGTTGATAATGTTCCAGTGGTCTGTCGGGCATTTCTCCACAGTGTTGACATTTCCTCTCATCTTCTGGAACCTGTAAGCCTATTTCCCATGCACATGGATATCCAAGCCTGATGCGATGTAAGTGCACTTCTGTTTCTCTACTGCTCCCTTTCATCAAACTAAGTGGTTCGTAGTTGGTTGAATTCTTAAATAAATAAATAAATAAAAAATATGTTTATTCAGGAAAGGTACATACATAGAGAGATTTTACATAAGTTGATCGATTTATAGATAGAGCTAGTACATACAATGCCTAAAGCCACTATTACGCAATGCGTTTTCGGGCAGAAAACATTAATATCTAAAACTTAATGCTATTGAACAAAAAGAATACCGAATATCTTGTACCAACCTGCAGATCTGATGTTGCAACTGCTGTGTTGTGGTCACTGTACATCTTTTGCATTGCTCTGTTTCTAATTACTTTCTTATCTGTGATAGACTCTGTGGTATGTAAATGTCTACATTTCTTCTCTTAGTTGCAAGTTTTGCAGCTTCGTCTGCAATGTCATTTCCTATTATTCCCACATGACTTGGCACCCAGTTGATAAGTACCCATCGGCCTTGTCGTTTGAGTGTTTGCATTAATGATATGACATTTGTGATCAGATGTATGTTATCACATATGTGTTCTTGTTGCAAGGTTCAATGGCGGTTCTCGAATCTGTATGTATGATAACATGTTGTCGGTGTTGAGCAAGAGCATGTTCCAAAGCCTTTTGAATGGCTAGCATCTCTGTTTGTAAAGTCGAACACCCATTTGAGAGCCTCCAACTATTTACAGAGTTTCCTGCTTTAACTGCAGCTCCGGTTTCTGTCCCTGCTGGTCTACTGATCCATCTGTGAAGTAAGTGAAGCTGTCGGATGCCATGTTTGCTTCTATATGCATCTGTGCAATGTTACGTAGCAGATGAGGATTTGTCTGGTTCTTTTTTCCTTCAATAACCATAATCTTAAGTCTGCTGGCGGAGATCCCAAGGGCTTGCATAACAAAGTCTGCATGTATTTCGTCGACACCCTTCTCAGTGACTGTGTTTGTTGTATCGAATGTATTGATGGTGTTTATCGCACAATGGGTCCACCTGTTGCTATTGAGCCTTCTGTCTAGAGTTAGTGCTCCAGTGATTATATCTTTAAGTGAACTGATTCTAGGTCTAGTCAATATCTTGGTCAGCATGCACGCAGCGATCCCTTTTACCCTTATTTCAATCGACGTTAGCTTGGTTTCTAGTCTTAGGTTCAGTATTTTAGTCCATCTGGGAGCTCCTGTCATGATTCGCAATACATCGTTTTGAATAACCTCAACGTTTGCCTACTGACCAGGAGAAAGAGTGAGTAAGGCAGGCGCTGCATAATCAACTAGGGAACGAACAGCATGTATGTAAAACATTCTTAACACTTTGTGTCCCGCTCCTAGACGGGGCCCTGTGATTGCTCTCATTATATTTAGTCGTGATTTTACGTTCTCCTTTAGATATTGAATTTGCTTGTTGAAAGTCATTTTAAAATCTATCCACACTCGTGATATTGATATTGTGTAACCCACTGAAGGTTAATGTCTTGAATGCGTAGGTGCCTGTCTGGAGTGTTGCCGCCTAGTCTCATTGCCTTAGACTTCTGTGCAGATATTTTTAGCCCTAAAACACTGCATTCTGATGTTACTTTATCTAATGCACCTTGTGCTTTATTTAGAAGTGAAGGACCTGTAATGACTAATGCTATATCATCAGCATAGCTTAGCAATTTAACCCCTTCTGTAATGTAATGGTAACAAGGTTTTCCATAAGGATGTTAAAAAGACTAGGTCTGAGGACTCCTTGTGGAGTCCCATTCTCATGCAAGTGGTAGCCGACACTTGTCCTTGCAACTTTACTCTGGCATTCCTGTGACTTAGGTAATCTTGAATCCATGCTAGCATTTTTCCCTTTACACCTTTTTTAACTAAGGTGTGTAAAATTGCTTGCGGGCTTGCAAGTTCGAATGCTTTTTCTAGATCAAGGAAGATCACTATAGCTGGACCTGAGTTAACTGTTCCTAGTAATGTTGCTATGCAGTTGGAAGTACCCACGCCTCTAGTGAAGCCAAATATTTGTTTATGAAGGTCTCCAGTCTTCCACAGTAGCCTATTTAAGACCATCCGTTCTGCAGTTTTATTAATGCATGATGTAATGAAATGGGTCTGTAATTGCCAGGTTCTTTCGGCTTAGGAATCGGTATGATGTCTGCTTTCTTCCAAGAGGTTGGTAGTTTGCCTTGCTGCCAAGATGCATTGATGCGTCCAATATTCCTGTCTCCAGCAGGACCTGCATGTGCGATCATTGAGTATGTAATGTTATCAGCACCTGGTGCAGTGTCCTTTTTGGCTCTGATTAGTTCTTGTTTGGTGAAGGGACAGTCACATTCGTCATTTATAGCTATGCTCTCATGAATGACTGTCAACCTCTCTTGTTTTATTGTTCTTGCTGCCTTCGGACCATTGCAGGAAGCTAATATGAAGCTGTTCTTTCTGCAAATTGGAGAGCAAGTCTCTCAGCCTCCTGCAATGGTTGAAGCAGGAGGCTGACCAGCCTGTGGTCGGGCTGGTCGACCTGATATAGTTTTAATCTGACCCCATATCTTGCCAAGACTACTATGTTCATTTAGAGTTTGACACCACTCAACCATCTTGCCTCCTTTACTTCTCTAGAAACTCGTCTTGCTTCAGATATCACCGCTCTTAGCAGAGTTCTTCCTTCTGGTGTGGGGTTTCTCTTTAGATGTTTTCTGAAGATGTTGACTCTGTGGTTCTGTTCTTTAACTTCATTACTATAGAACCAATAGTTCTTTCGTTTTGGTTTCCTGTGATAATGATTGGAATAGCTTTGTTTGCAGCAGCTGCAATGGCTTCCTGCAGATTGGTCTCGTGTATGTTCAAATCCTCAGGTGGCGTGTATGTTCATACCATTTTCAAGTTCTTCTTGGTATACTACACCACCTGCACAACCTAGGTGGAATTTAAGAAAGGCCAATTGGAATAT
>WNGS01156827.1:0-17729 GCA_020271785.1 Procambarus virginalis
ATCACAACCGTGGGCTAGCTGTCTCAAGGTCACCAACCAAGTCCAACCACCGCTAAGTCAAGACTGCGGAAAACCGGAAGTGGAAGACGAGTGGAACGAAGAAGAACGCTAATTGCAACGACTGTAAGCTCTCTCAAAACCTGCGGTTGCGTCGTCTGTGGAAACGAAGAGGCAACACGGCGGTCCCGGGTACGAACAGCACTACCCCTACAGAGTGCTGCTGTTTCGCCAGAGGAGGTACATCCTGTATCTCGGCCCAAGCTCAGCTGCACGAGGGGTTGCACGGAAAGGTGTACCGGCCCAGTAGTACCGGGATAACAAGTAAACGTCGGTAGATGACGTCGCCCAGGAGCTGAGGCAGGGCCCACCTGTCCTGTCACCATGCCATCCTCTTCAACGCCACTCGAACCTCACTACCAACGCGAGACATCATGACACGTCGAAGCTGTGCTCTACGGTGGCAGCCATGGTTAACAACAATCCATCATGACTGTTGGAAGCGATAAGAAGAGGTGAACCCGGGTTCCTGTTAGCGGGGTCCACCTGAGCTGACAGCCGCCAGCTGTCAGCTGTCACGCAAGCCGGTGCGGAGTGCGAGACCCCTGTACTGTCCGTAGTTGGCCGAGGCCGGAAATGGAACTTCCAGATGACCAGGATCTCCAAGCAACTTGAGGTAGTCGCCGGAATCTACAGCAACGAGATGTCACCAGGACCGAACGATAGAACTTTGTATAGAAAAGTTATATGAAATGAATTTTAAGGAATATAGTAAACTGTGTTAACTCGGAACAGTTAGTTCAACTTCTAATTTTCCATCTGATAGTAACACCTCTGTACACCTTCGGAACGCTCTCTGGAACAGTATTAATGTTGAAAACTAGAACTAGTGAAATAGAAAAAAAGAAATCTAGAAAGTGAACATCTAGAAATTGTTACTAGAAAATTACCTTGTCTCTAGAAAAGTTGTTTGAGTGAACTGTTTTGAGAACCATCTAGTAGGATCTCTAGAAACGTTGATCAGTGGGGAACTTTATCTAGATTTTCTAGATCCTAGATACTGATATTTATATATTTTTTTAATTTTTTTTTGTGGATTACTGAACAATAAGGGTGGTACACAGTCTGAAAAATGTGTTCACCCGCTGTTGTTGTTGGTTAAGAGACATGTCTGTGGACATCGAATTTTTTTTTAATAAAAATATTTTTGTGTATTTTCTTTAGGTTAAGGATTTGGACACGCTGTGGTAGGCAGTTGCCACAGGTGTGGGACACGGGGTCCCTGAGAGGGAATATTTCTCTATATATTTTTGATGGAATTTTATAATTTGTTTTATTTTTGATGACATTGATTTCTTTAATGTTTCTATGTGATGTTTTGATCTTTATTCCAGGTGGAATAATGGGATAGCTGAACTATCTATCGGCTGACTTTAGCTAGTTGCTAGTTTGGATTTGGTTTCTATATCAAGACAGGTATAGGATGTTTGGTCTTCCAGGTAGTTGGAAGGTACAGGGCTGTATCCAAGTGGACAGCCAGGATTATAGGGACGGTCTCTGTCCTTATGTTATGTATTATTTCTGTGTTTGTTGTATGTATACGTGCTAGGGCACACCTTTGGGGGTGCCATTATTTTTGTTTTGGAGGAAACCTTATTCTGTTTTATGTGTGTTGCCATTATTAGTTAGGATTAGATAATCATTTCTTTTGTTTGAGGCAATGGGTCAGTTATTGTTGAGTTAAATGTTGGTTGTGGAGTAATGTTCATGATAGGTCAGGGTTTTGGATAAGAAAAGTGTGTGTAAATTTCTTTACACACAAATTTCTTAATTTCCGAGGAGGGGGAGTTGTAATGATCTGGCGCGTAGATCATTGCTTCTTCCTTTCTTCTCCCTTCTTCTCCCTTCTCCCTCCCTTCTCCCTTTCTCTTTCTCCCCTTCCCGTGGGCCATCCCATCTTTCGTCAAGGTTCATAAAGCTTCCTGCCACTTGCTCCCCTTCCCGTCTTTGGAAATTAGTCAGTGACAAACTTTTAGAAACAATACTCCAGGACCAATAAAACTTGTGGTCTCAAGTTTCGAGAGCCAACCGTCCGGTGGGGTTTTCCTGTTGGTATCGTGGGAATGGTGCAGGAGCCTACGGGAGGAAAAACAGAACTTTCAGAAACAAGGCCTATGCCTCCAGGACTTAAGGGGCGGAGCTAGTCTGAGTGCCTGGTCTGAGAGTGACACTATGCGCTCATTGGTTGAGTAGAAAGGCAGTCTCAGGAGTGCCTGCCATGCCATTGGCCGGTCTCTAGATCACCTAGTCATGTTTAAATCCATTGGCCTAGGCTGGGAGAGGCGGAGTTAAATTGGGCCTAAGAGTGTGGTAGCATTTTTTGTAAGAGAGAGAAATCAGTGTGTCTTGGGAGTTTTTCGGGACTGGAGGGCAAGCCAGCCCGCATCCAAAGGGGCTGAGGGCCGCCATCAACATCTTGGCAGCAGTGTGCGATTGAAGGTAGTGTGCCCCTACGTTCTTGCATATTGGTGATTGCATTTCCATTGCCTCTTTTATTTCGGTAGATGTTATTAGAGTAGGCTATATGTCAATTGTGTTTTAAATATACAGTTACAATAATAAAATAATTGTTAATTTCATTTTGGTGAGTTATCTGTCCCCTTGTGTTGGTATATGTTATTCATGCGATTTTCATGTGCTGTGTTAGAACTTCCCTGTGTTTCTCCATTCTTAGAAATAATAAAGTAAAGCGAGAGCCCCCTGTTCAGTTCAATAAGACTAAAGTAATCCATTCAATTTCAATCACTGGTCCGTTGAGTTCCCTGATTATCGAGTCCCTTCCTTCCTGGGGACCGATAATTATAGACACATTCATTCATTTGGAAGGTGGTGGCAGTGTATAAAGGTAAGAAGATTAATAATCCCTTTCCTTGTGATATTCCTCATTTAATCTTCAGCTTATATTCGTGACAGTCCAGCGAGGGGTCATGCTGGTCCGTTATTAGTGTTTGCTGGTTTTTAAGTGTGGACAGGGTATTACAATAAAATGGTATAAGAAACAATTAATGATAGTCTATATTACAATGGTAGAGTAGCCATTACAATTGATGGGCCAGGGATGATGGACCAGTGATGGGCCAGTACTCACCTAGTTGTACTTACCTAGTTGTGCTTGCTGGGGGTGTGGGAAAACTTGACTCATGTAAATCATTTAAATTAATAATATTTTCGATAGCTATGAAGGACCACCACTTTTTGTGAAAAAGTCGAAAACTGGGTGGAGCAAGTGGTTTGATATTAATTCCATGAACTAGTGTCCCATGGATGTTCTTAATTAATAATACATTGAATATTAAAGGGACAGTATTATGAGTCAAATTAACTCACCCAAAATGGGGGGTTACATGCGAAATGATTAATATATCACAAGCATGATTTCAGTGCTGGTTCTTCACTGAAGTAATTGAATATGCATAAAATTGGTTATATAATAATATTTAGAAGTAAACGTACTTCAGTATACTACAGTAATATAAATAGTTTATGATGAACCAATGGGTTAGTACAATTAGTCTCAATAGATCATTAATATACTGTAGGGTTATTTATCTACAGACAAACATTAACAGCTTAGCTGTAAAATAAGAGATGTGAAATTGGTTGCCACACTCCAATGACGACGTGTTGCGTCGAGGAAATTGTTGCAGGTGAAGGTGGTGGTGGGATAGCCTAGCTCCTTGTGTGGCGGGGACTTGGGTGGTGGTGGGATAGCCTAGCTCCTTGTGTGGCGGGGACTCGGGTGGTGGTGGGATAGCCTAGCTCCTTGTGTGGCGGGGACTCGGAAGCTGGAAGGCATTGTAGAAATCTTCTACGTAACTAATTACAGACATATCTAATAATAAGGAATTCTTCCTAATATATAAAACAATATATCTGACACTGCAGAATTCTTCTACAGATATTAATGAGCATGAATTCCTAAAATAATTACGGAATATTGCTAGAGTAAACGTACTGGATTTTTGTGTAAATAAATGGCCTAACGACAACTAGCCTAAATATAATATGTGTACACGGTGCTATATATAAGGTAATTAATAGTTGCCGGGCCAAGTGTCCGTTGATGAAGGGAACGACTCCAAGTCCCTCGTCTTAAACTGTTGTTGTTAAGACGTCAACTACGGGCTGGAGTGAGGCCGGATTCAGGAAGGTACTTACGAAGGTTTTTCCTCTTAGCTAAGAATGTTTTCCTTCTTAGCGCCTTCATGGCGGCTACGTCGGTATTCAAGTAGCTACACTAAGTGGAAAAACCTTTGTAAGTTCATTCCGGGATTTAAATGTGGTTTCGGCCACTCGTAGCTTTACGTAAACTGGATATAACTCAATTTTTCTCTACTACATAACACTGGGATAGATTTTAAGATTTTGGAACATAAACAAAAGATTATAAGAATTGAATATAATGAAGAGGAGTCCTTCGTGTTAGTTATATATACATTCTCTGCTTGAAACTTAAAGTAAATATGTTTTTTATGATAGTAGAATTAGTTTTATAATAGCAAGATATTATGCCCGTAGTTATTAAGTAAATAAACACTGGTGAACATGAAATATGAGAGAAGGTGATGAGCCCTGCCGGATGGGATCATTTACTATCACCAAATGCCCCTGTTCACCTAGTAGTAAGGGTGTACCTTAGCTATACATACCCTTTTCTAATTTATTTAGTTTGGTTTTATTTTGAAATTAAATCTGGGTGAGACATAAAATAAAAATATGCTGCACAAATGATGTTAGGTAAGGAAAAGGGTAAAAATGTCAAAAACTTTATTCATTGAATACTTAAAGCTATAATTATGACTATATAGACTATTAAAAAAGAGAGAGGGAAGTAGGGGTCCAAGACCTCTTCCTGTTATACAATTTGGGTGTGGAACAAGTAATTATCAAAAGAAGGCACCATGCTGGGAAGGCTATGTAGCAGTAAGGCAGTGAGGTGAGGAAGCTACTTATTTGAGAAATGCTTATTTTATTTACCTTATAAGCTGAGGCAACTTATTTTATTTGAGGAATACTCAGCTGATTCCTCTACATTTAGCATGGAACAAATTTGTGTCCAAGACCTCTTCCTGTTACACAATTTGGCTGTGTGTAACCAAACTAGAAGTGCTCTACAAATCAAGGGACCCAGGGATCCAACATTATGTTATCATTATCAACTGATAATGTTAACATTATGTCAACATTCAAGGGAACCAAGGGATCCAACATTATGTTTGTAAATCAACTGTATGCACTTTTCCTGAATAAAATGTATTTATTATTTATTTTTTAATCAGTAAGTATTAAAAGAAGGCACCAAGCTGGGAAGGTTATGTAGCACCATTGTGTGTAACAATAAACCAATTTTTTTTTTTTACAAATAATGCACCTGTATGGTAAAACAAATCCTGTCAGCTGTAAAAATATTGATGCAGTTATTTAAATTTATTTATTTATTTATTTATTTATTTATTTATATACAAGAAGGTACATTGGGTTTGTGAGAATACATTGAATAGGACAGTATTACAATCTTGTAAAGCCACTAGTACGCACAGCGTTTCAGGCAGGTCCTTAATCTAACAGATAATTTTAAGTAGGTAAGTTCTATCAGAATTGATAAATGATAACAAATACATTGCAAGAGAAAAATGAGATGAGAGAGATTTGTAAGTATATTAAAGCACATTGTTATATTATGGTATATTATGGTATATATTATATTAAATGAAAAATATAATGAAAGAAATATTACTGGTTTATTTTTATCCTATCTTTTTGTACTGTACAGTATATCCAAGGAAGTGAAAAATTGAGACATAATGCACAATTTAATGAATGATTAACATGGATTAGCAGTTCAAAAGAAATGACTATTACATATCAACATGAGATCTTAATGATCCATTGTCAACATGATTTAATAAGGATAATACAGTACTGTATTTGTAATAATACAAACTATAATTTAAAATCTTTATTACTGATTTTTTTATTAAGAAGATTAGGTATACACAGCAATGTGCTGCTACCCTATTCTATATGGAATATTACACAGTGTAGATACAAAACTAGCTATAAGTTTATCTAATACTCCCATCTCACAGGATGGTTAGACATACTGTACATGGAATCAATTTAGAAAATACCAGCCTCAAACAAAAAATAAATCAACTCTGACTAAACAACTCTTCTCAATTTTCACAAGAGGTAAGCACTGAATCATGGAAACATTATATTATAATTACTCTTACCAGTTTCTACAAGACTCCTCTCAAACAATGTATTTTTAAACATGTTTAGGTATACACAGCAATGTGCTGCTTCCCTATTCTGTATAAAGGACCACACAGTGTAGATCAAAAACCAGCCACAAGCTCATCCAACATCCTCACCTCACAGGATGGCCAGTCATACATGGAATTAGGAGAGAACAAAATACTTAATGCTGATCTATTAGCCTCCACTGGCAAAATCTGGGTGCAGCACAAGAATATCTTCCAATATTCCTGAGTGTATGAAGTAATTACAGAGCTCAAAATGCCTCATACCATTTAGTATGAAGTCACTGATAACAGGGCAATCACAGATATGGTGTTGGAGAGTATGTTCTCTCAAGTAGGACTGAAGACAGATTTTTTTTTCCACCAAGAGGGCTATAAACCCATGGAACCGCTTACCCGCTGAAGCCGTAAATGCCAAATTCCAGCTCAAAAATATCATTAAGACAATTGGCGGGCCCTTTAACAATCCGCCGGCTTTCTGTCCTCTTCGAGGCCACTACATAGTTAGTGGCCCTTGGGTAAATTCAGTAAATATACAATAATTGTCAGCGCATCTTCCGAGCAACAAGGACAGCTACACAGTATCTCTTAGAATTATGTAGGTAAACAACAAATGTAACATATTTGTTTACTACAATGTCGGTGCTGGCTGTAGAAGTTGAAAAAAACATTGTTTTACTTCGAAATATACTAATTTTATAAGAAAATTCGACGTAAATAGGAGGCAGTAGAGCTTCGATAAGCCAGCGCTAAATCTTCAATATGAAGAATGTTGCTGCTCTCTGATTGGCCAAACGAAACACAGTAGTGACCTCTGTCGGGACGCAGGTGAACCAACAAATTTCTTCCTGAGTGGACGTTATTGAATTGCACCTAAGCATCTTCTTAGGGCACACTTAGGAACCTTCGTAGCAAACCCACTTACGAAGAAATACACGGAGCTTCCTGAATCTAGATCCAGGACACTGCCGGTATGTGCAGAAAGAACGTGGCACCGCTCTCGTGGTTGTAGGAGCGAATAAAATGACACCAAGCAAGTTCCCTGCAATGGCGCCTCTCTCTTGCACGCTGCTAATATGGCATCGTTAGTAGGAATGGCGTCTCCTTCCTCCCTGGCTGGGATACGCATGCGCAGAACGTTTCAAAGTATTCTCGAGCGTAAAGTATTTAATTTACTTATAATTAACTATGGAAGTAAGGAATCATGACAAGTACTGATGTCATGGATAAATATATTAAGGTGCAATATAATTTTGCATAGTGCAAGTCAGCTTATTAAGACTGCACAAATAAATTAAAGGAATATTATATTGAATTGTTTTACATTGCAATATTTTCCATTGTAGTTGTTAATTCACCTAAATAAACGAGTTCAGTAAGCAGTAATATGCTATATAAATATAACAACTAAATAAACGATTATCCTTAGTAAAGGAGAGTAATTAACTGGACTGTTTAGTGTCAACTAAATGTGGAGATATTTGGTGTGACTTCCTCTCGCAACACGCAGCTGCCTCACTAATACTGTGACTTCCTCTCGCAACACGCAGCTGCCTCACTAATACTGTGACTTCCTCTCGCAACACGCAGCTGCCTCACTAATACTGTGACTTCCTCTCGCAACACGGAGCTGCCTCACTACCAGCAATTTGGCAAAAATGGCTTCACAATAGACAACATTAATTGGATTAATTCTACGAATTAGTAATGTTAGTAATTATTATAGTTAATACAATTATGATGTATTAATGTTGGATAATTTCCAACAGGGGGAGTTGAGCTCTGGCTCTTTCGTCCCGCCTCTCAACCGTCAATCAACTGATGTACAGATTCCTGAGTCTACTGGACTCTATCATATCTACATTTAAAACTGTGTATGGAGTCAGCCTCCACCTCATCACTGCCTAATGCATTCCATTTACTAACTACTCTGACACTGAAAAAGTTCTTTCTAATGTCTCTATGGCTCATTTGGGTACTCAGCTTCCACCTGTGTCCCCTTGTGCGTGTGCCACCCGTGTTAAATAATCCATCCTTGTCCACCCTGTCAATTCCTCTGAGAATTATATATGTGGTGATCATGTCTCCCCGAGCTCTTCTGTCTTCCAGCGACGTGAGGTGCAGTTCACGTAGTCTGTCCTCATAACTCATACCTCTTAGTTCTGGGACTAACCTAGTGGCATACCTCTGAACTTTTTCCATCTTCGTCTTGTGCTTAACTAGATACAGGCTCCATGCTGGGGCTGCATTCTCCAGGATTGGCCTTACATATGTGGTATACAAGGTTCTGATGGATTCCTTACACAGGTTCCTGACAGCAGTTCTGATGTCAGCCAGCCTCGCATAGGCCGCTGATGTTATTCTTTTGATGTGGGCTTCGGGAGACAGGTTTGGTGTGATATCTACTCCCAGATCTTTCTCTCTGTCCGTTTCGTGAAGGACTTCATCTCCCATTCGGTATCCAGTGTGTAGCCTCCTAGTTCCTCCTCCTAGTTTCATTACCTAACATTTACTTGGGTTTAACTTTAGTAGCCATTTGTTGGACCATTCCTTCAGTTTGACTAGGTCATCTTGTAGCCTCATACAATCCTCCTCTGTCATGATCCTCCTCATAAGTTTTAGTCTAGTGTTTTTCTTGCCCGAAATGCTTTGCGTAATAGTGGCTTTAGGCACTGTATGTACTAGATCTATCTATAAATCCACCAACTTTTTTGTATCTCACCTTGTATGTATGTACCTTACCTGAATAAATATTTGTATTTTTGAATCATCAGGAAACATTGAGAGGAACGGGTCAACTTCTGGGATGTGTAGTTATTTACATTCTCATTTACGTATATCAGAAACAGTATAGGTCCAAGGACTGATCCCTGTGGGACTCCACTGGTGATTCCTCGCCACTCCGAGACCTCACCCCTCACGGTGACTCGCTGTGTCCTGTTACTTAGGTACTCTCTTATCCAGTGGAGTACTTTCCCTTTCACTCCTGCCTGCATCCCCAGTTTGTACACTAGTCTCTTATGTGGCACTGTGTCCAAGTCTTTCTGGCAGTCCAAAAATATGCAGGCTGCCCAGCCCTCTCTCTCTCTCTTGCCTAATTTTTTTTTGCCTGGTCATAGAACTCATTTAATCCTGTTAGGCATGATTTGCCATCTCTGAACCCATGCTGATGGTGTGTTACAAAGTTCTTTTGCTCCAGATGTTCCACTAGCTTTTTTCGCACAATCTTTTCCATCATCTTGCATGGAATGCAAGTTAGGGACACTGGCCTGTAGTTCAGTGCCTCCTGCCTATCACCCTTCTTGTATATTGGGACTACATTGGCTGTCTTCCAAATTTTTGGCAGTTCACCTGTTACCAGTGATTTGTTATACACCATGGAGAGTGGCAGGCACAGAGTTTCTGCTCCTTCCTTTAGAATCCATGGTAAGATTCCATCTGAGCCTATAGCCTTTGTCACGTCCAAATTTAGCAGATGCTTCCTCACCTCCCCACTGGTAATCACAAACTCCTCTAGTGGACCAGTGAAGGACCAGTAATGACGGACCAGTGATGGACCAGTAATGACGGACCAGTGATGATGGACCAGTAATGACGGACCAGTGATGGACCATTGATGGACCAGTAATGACGAACCAGTGATGATGGACCAGTGATGACGGACCAGTAATGATGGACCAGTAATGATGAACCAGTTATGGACCAGTGATGATGGACCAGTAATGGACCAGTGATGATGGACCAGTAATGGACCAGTGATGACGGACTAGTTATGGACCAGTGATGATGGACCAGTTATGGACCAGTGATGACGGACTAGTTATGGACCAGTGATGATGGACCAGTGATGACGGACCAGTGATGATGGACCAGTTATGGACCAGTGATGATGGACCAGTTATGGACCAGTGATGATGGACCAGTTATGGACCAGTGACGATGGACCAGTGATGATGGACCAGTTATGGACCAATGATGATGGGCCAGTTATGGACCAGTGATGACGGGCCAGTTATGGACCAGTGATGAGGGACCAGTTATGGACCAGTGATGATGGACCAGTTATGGACCAGTGATGATGGACCAGTTATGGACCAGTGATGACGGACCAGTTATGGACCAGTGATGATGGACCAGTTATGGACCAGTGATGATGGACCAGTTATGGACCAGTGATGATGGACCAGTTATGGACCAGTGATGACGGACCAGTTATGGACCAAAGATGACGGACCAGTTATGGACCAGTGATGACGGACCAGTTATGGACCAGTGATGACGGACCAGTGATGACGGACCAGTTATGGACCAGTGATGACGGACCAGTTATGGACCAGTGATGACGGACCAGTGATGACGGACCAGTGATGATGGACCAGTTATGGACCAGTGATGACGGACCAGTGATGATGGACCAGTTATGGACCAGTGATGATGGACCAGTTATGGACCAGTGATGATGGACCAGTTATGGACCAGTGATGATGGACCAGTGATGATGGACCAGTTATGGACCAGTGATGACGGACTAGTTATGGACCAGTGATGATGGACCAGTTATGGACCAGTGATGACGGACTAGTTATGGACCAGTGATGACAGACCAGTTATGGACCAGTGATGACGGACCAGTTATGGACCAGTGATGACGGACTAGTTATGGACCAGTGATGACGGACCAGTGATGATGGACCAGTGATGATGGACCAGTGATGATGGACCAGTTATGGACCAGTGATGATGCACCAGTTATGGACCAGTGATGATGGACCATTTATGGACCAGTGATGATGGACCAGTTATGGACCAGTGATGACGAACCAGTTATGGACCAGTGATGACGGACTAGTTATGGACCAGTGATGACAGACCAGTTATGGACCAGTGATGACAGACAAGTTATGGACCAGTGATGATGGACCAGTTATGGACCAGTGATGACGGACCAGTGATGACGGACCAGTGATGACGGACCAGTGATGACGGACCAGTTATGGACCAGTGATGATGGACCAGTTATGGACCAGTGATGATGGACCAGTTATGGACCAGTGATGATGGACCATTTATGGACCAGTGTTGACGGACCAGTTATGGACCAGTGATGACGGACCAGTTGCGGACCAGTGATGACGGACCAGTTATAGACCAGTGATGACGGACCAGTGATGATGGACCAGTTATGGACCAGTGATGACGGACCAGTTATGGACCAGTGATGACGGACTAGTTATGGACCAGTGATGACGGACCAGTTATGGACCAGTGATGACGGACCAGTTATGAACCAGTGATGATGGACCAGTTATGGACCAGTGATGACGGACCAGTTACGGACCAGTGATGACGGACCAGTTATAGACCAGTGATGACGGACCAGTGATGACGGACCAGTTATGGACCAGTGATGACGGACCAGTTATGGACCAGTGATGACGGACCAGTTACGGACCAGTGATGACAGACCAGTTATGGACCAGTGATGACGGACCAGTTATGGACCAGTGATGACGGACCAGTTATGGACCAGTGATGACGGACCAGTTATGAACCAGTGATGACGGACCAGTTACGGACCAGTGATTACGGACCAGTTATGGACCAGTGATGATGGACCAGTTATGGACCAGTGATGACGGACCAGTTACGGACCAGTGATTACGGACCAGTTATGGACCAGTGATGATGGGCCAGTTATGAACCAGTGATGATGGACCAGTTATGGACCAGTGATGATGGACCAGTTATGGACCAGTGATGACGGACCAGTTATGAACCAGTGATGACGGACTAGAGATGGACCGGTGAAGGACCAGTGATGACGGACCAATGACGGACCTGTGATGGACCAGTGATGGTCCAGTGATGATGCACCTATGATGGACCAGTGATGATGGACTAATGATGACGGACTAGAGATGGACCGGTGATGAACCAGTGATGACGGACCGGTGATGGACCAGTGATGACTGTTGGAAATAACCAACAGTTTCATACATCTCTTGTATTTTTATACAACCTTTGTATTAACCACAAATAGTTACTAAAATTACTAACTTGTAGATTTAATCATCATCATGATTAATATTAAACATATTGCCAGCTTCTTCCCTGTCAGAGTGACGACGCGAGGAACGACACGCAGAAACATGAATTCTTTTCACATTTAGTTGGATTTATAACAGAGTCCAGTTTATTATCTCCTTTACTAGTGGCTTTACAAGACTGTAATTACGCTTTTATGTATCCACACATTCCCAATGTACCTTCTTGTATATGCATAAATAAATAAATAAATAAATACTGAAGATAGTTACTTACTAATAAGTTTATTTTCGTAGCATATATCTGTTTTCTGGATGTCCCTTATTTAGCTGATATTAAACATTCTAGAGGAAATTATTTTAATGTAAATGATTTCACTTTAATTTTAATTTCCTCAATTTGCTGCATAACTTTAATAAACCAATTTATGTTACGCGAAGTTATATTTTAACACGAAAGAATTAAATGCGACATCAATACTCATCACCATCTCTTCTTTCCTTAGTTAATTTTGATATATATAAATCCATTTACGCTCGAGATGTCTATGGAGAGTCGCGCGTGCCAATCGGAAGGAGGAAGAAGACGCAAGAACGTCGCCAGCCACCACACGACTCGGACGCCTTTAGCAGCGTGCAGCAGAGATCTACGTTTCGATCTTGCTAACAGTTTGTATTTCGCTCCCACGACCAGTAGAGCGGTGCCACGTCTCTTGGAACATCACGGCAGTGTCCAAGGAACTAATTATTACTCCAACTCACAAACAACGTCTTATCACGGCGGCTGAGGACGAGGGATCTGGAATCGTTCCTACATCAGTGTACACTGGGCCCGGCAACTATTAATTACCTATACTATAACAATGTGCACAGGTTTATATTTAGGTTACTTGTCGTTAGGCTGTATAATTACCATCAAAATCTCGTACGTTTCTCCTCTTTAACAGTTTTTATAACTTAGGCGATTATATTCATTATTTCTGTAGAAGAAATTTATAGTGTTTGAACATAAATTGCACAGATTTCTGCACTGATAATCATATCCTTTAGGAAGATTTCCTTCATCTAGGATGTACTCGTAGTTACCAATTAGTGGAATTCTACAATGTAATTGTCTTCCAGCTCCGGGTCCACGACAGCCGAGGTGCTAGGCTTCCCCACCTACACGTGCAATAACTTGCCCGATGATCCAGCTCCGGGTCCACGACAGCCGAGGTGCTAGGCTTCCCCACCTACACGTGCAATAACTTGCCCTAGGATGATCCAGCTCCGGGTCCACGACAGCCGAGGTGCTAGGCTTCCCCACCTACACGTGCAATAACTTGCCTAGGATGATCCAGCTCCGGGTCCACGACAGCCGAGGTGCTAGGCTTCCCCACCTACACGTCCAATAACTTGCCCTAGGATGATCCAGCTCCGGGTCCACGACAGCCGAGGTGCTAGGCTTCCCCACCTACACGTCCAATAACTTGCCTGATGATCCAGCTCCGGGTCCACGACAGCCGAGGTGCTAGGCTTCCCCACCTACACGTCCAATAACTTGCCCTAGGATGATCCAGCTCCGGGTCCACGACAGCCGAGGTGCTAGGCTTCCCACCTACACGTCCAATAACTTGCCCGATGCAACACGTCGTCGGTGGAGCGTAGCAACTGATTACACCTCTCTACTGTTACAGCTAAGCTGGTCATGTTTATCCGTAGTAATAACTCTGTAATTATATTAGTGATCTCCCAAGAAGATCAATTATACTAACCCTTTGATTTACCATATACTATTCAATATTACAGTAGTATGTTTAGGTCCATTTATCTCTAATTATTATTATATAATCAACTTTATTTAGTTTCATCATTTCATCACTCTGGTGAAGAACCAGCGCCAGAATAATGTTAGGGATGCACTAATCTTTTAGCATGTAACCCCCAATTTGGGTGAGTGAATTTGACTCATAATACAGTCCCTTTAAGGGGGGCGATATTTGGGATGATTAAAAGTTGTTCTAGTGCAATCAAAATTTATTGATGTTTTATATGTGAAAAGGGCGGCAACTGGTCCAAGTTTCAGCATCGCAGCCTAAATAGAGAGGGAGGAAAAAAACATTTTAGACAATTTTTCAACATTTTTCAACGTTGAATAACAAACACAAGTGTCAACCGAAATCATTTCTATGACACTCAGCTATCACATTACTATGTATTAAAGAATTGATAGGAATATTTCTATCCCAAATGTATTTAGTGCAATAATACAAATTTTCAATTTTCCCCCCAAAAATATGCAATAACATAAAGTTTATAAATATTTATAAAATCAATAAATGGACTTAGGAAAATAAAAATGCTTAATTGTGTACAGGCATAAAGTCTACATATAATGTGCAAGTTTCATGTATATTGAATAATAAATGAAAAAGTTATTCAACCATGTAGTTGCTAATTACTTACCTGTAGAAAATAAAGGTCAAAGTTCAGCCACCTGTGGCTGAGGTTGATGTCGACCAATTTTATTCAAAATTTGCATCCTTGTAGATAGGCATGCCTTCAGTAAGGTGTGCAAGTTCCATGAAGATCGCCTGATAACAAAATAAAAGAAATAAAAAAAGAATCCAGCAGTTATATATTTATCATTATTTATGATGTAATATCAAAATATAACACTAAAACATACTAACCTAATATAATTGGTCTGAACTATGGGCCTTCAAGGTGGCACTCTGATGTCACTAGTAGGCACCTGCGCCATAGCCAGGGTCAGCTGCCTCAGGGGCCTTTCTTGGCTTGGTGGTGCGTCTTGTTGGTTCCTGCATCTTCTTGTCCTTCATGTTGAAGTACCGGTCGGTCATGTCACTCTGTGGTAGACCAAGGAGGTTGGCCAGAGATCCCACCATATACCCAGCGTTGTGGTAGACCAAGGAGGTTGGTCAGAGATCCCACCATATACCCAGCGTTGTGGTAGACCAAGGAGGTTGGTCAGAGATCCCACCATATACCCAGCGTTGTAGTTGACAGCTGTCATTGCCATGGCAAAGTCCACCATTACACTACTAAACATATTTGTCTTTGGAGGCGAGTTGCCAAACTCGGTGGTGTAGAGACTCGTTTGGGTTCTGAGTCTTCCCCTTCAGGCACTTGGTCATGTTGTCCTCTGATACAAGATTATAGTATATTTATTTATTTAATTATATACAAGAAGGTACATTGGGTTTGTGAGAATACAAAGTACAATATTTACAATCTTGTAAAGCCACTAGTACGCGCAGCGTTCCGAGCAGGTCCTTAATCTAACAGATAATATTAAGAAGGTAATTTCTATCAAAATTAATAAAGGATAACAAATACATTGAAAGGAAAAAATGAGATGAGAGAGCTTAGTAAGTATATTAAAGCACATTGGTATATTAAAGCTCTGATTGATTACATTGGCAGCTTGATTGGTAATTTAAACAAGATTAATAGACACCATACAGCAGATTGACAGCACATATAAGAAGACAGCAATGATCACAATGATAAAGATTTTCAGATTGGGTAGCAATAGATACATTGCAATTTTAAAGCAAAAGGTAAAAAACTATGAAGATGAAATTAGGTACTTTTTAGTATTGTTTTTGAATGACACAAAAGTTGGACAGCTTTTCAATTCAATAGGGAGTGAGTTCCATAGACTTGGTCCCTTTATTTGCATAGAGTGTTTACACAGATTAAGTTTGACTCTGGGGATATCAAAGAGATATTTATTTCTGGTGCGGTTAATGGGTCCTATTACATCTGTCCAGGGAGAGTTTCAGAGCAGGATTTGCGTTTAAAAACAGGGTTTTGTAAATGTAGTTGACACAAGAGAATTTGTGGAGTGAGATTATGTTTAGCATGTTTAGGGAGTTAAACAAGGGGGCTGAGTGTTGTCTGAAAACAGAATGTGTTATTATCCTGCTAACAGATTTTTGCTGGGTGATGATGGACTTGAGGTGGTTTGCAGTGGTTGAACCCCATGCACAGATACCATAGTTAAGATAGGGATAGATTAGTGCATAATATAGAGAGATAAGAACAGAGTTAGGTACATAATATCTGATTTTCGAGAGTATACCAACTGTTTTAGAGACTTTCTTAGTTATGTGTTGTATGTGGGTACTGAAGTTGAGTCTCTTGTCTAGGAATAGGCCGAGAAACTTTCCATCATTTTTATTGCTAATGTTTACATTGTCTATCTGAAGCTGAATTGTATTTGTAGATTTGCTTCCAAATAAGATGTAGTAGGTCTTTTCTATGTTAAGTGTTAGTTTGTTGGTTGACATCCATACGTGGACTTTTTTAGTTCATTATTAACAACATTATTTAGTGTATGTGGGTTGGGGTTAGAGTAGATGAGGGTAGTATCATCAGCAAACAAAATAGGTTTCAGAATGTTAGAGACATTAGGCAGATCATTGATGTATATAAGAAATAGGAGAGGTCCCAAAATGCTGCCCTGTGGCACTCCAGCGGTTATTGGTAGAGTGGGAGAGGTTATATTATTGATGGCTACACATTGGTGTCTATCACTAAGATAGGATTGGATATAGTCCAGTGCATGGCCTCGGATTCCATAATGATGGAGTTTACGTAAGAGGTAATTGTGATTAACAGTATCAAAGGCCTTTCTCAGGTCAATGAAGAGTCCAATCGGTAACTCATTTTTGTCAAGGGCTGAGTAGATTATATCAAGGAGACTAATAATTGCATAGTTGGTACTCTTTTGGGAGCGGAAGCCAAACTGACAGGGGCTAAGGATGTCGAATTTTACGAGATAGGAGAAGAGCTGTTTGTAGATAATTTTTTCAAATATTTTTGATAGTATGGGTAGGTTTGATATTGGTCTATAATGTTTATGTCTGCCGGATTACCTCCTTTATGAACTGGCGTTACTCTTGCTTTTTTAAGGATATCAGGGAAGGTGTGACACTCAAGGGATTTGGAACAGCAGAGCTATAGGTGGCGCAAGGGCATGGGAGGCGCTCTTGTATACCATGGATGGGATTTCACTGATGTTCCCAGCTTTGGTTTTTAGTGAGTGTATGATGGACACAACATCTGTCGGGCTGACTGGTGAAAGGAGAAGAGAGTTGGATAGCTGCCTGAGAGATATGTGTTGATATGTGTCTGAGTCTGTGGGATTTTACTGGCAAGGTTAGCACCAATCTGATGAAAAGAAGCTATTAAATTCATTCGCCATTCTAAATCAGATGACGGTGTAAGGCCATCCTTAGAGAGTGTTATCTGGTTGTGGGATTAGTTCTCTGAAAAGCAATGGTTGTCCATGTGCTTTTCATGTGCCTTTTGCTTCTTGAATCTAGTCTCATAATATGAAAGTTTAGCTTTTCTT
>WNGS01156827.1:18729-38191 GCA_020271785.1 Procambarus virginalis
CTATCCTGACCCCTTCCAAGTAGTTGGGAACCATCACCAGCAATGGACCGTGATGACAGACCAAAGATGGACCATGATGGAGCAGTAATGACGAACCAGTGATGGACCTGTGATTGACCATTGATGGCCCAGGGATGATGGACCAGTGATGGGCCAGTACTCACCTAGTTGTACTTACCTAGTTGTGCTTGCTGGGGGGTGTGGGAAAACTTGACTCATGTAAATCATTTAAATTAATAATATTTCGATAGCTATGAAGGACACCACTTTTTGTGAAAAAGTGGAAAACTGGGTGGAGCAAGTGGTTTGATATTAATTCCATGAACTAGTGTCCCATGGATGTTCTTAATTAATAATACATTGAATATTAAAGGGACAGTATTATGAGTCAAATTAACTCACCCAAATGGGGGGTTACATGCGAAATGATTAATATATCACAAGCATGATTTCAGTGCTGGTTCTTCACTGAAGTAATTGAATATGCATAAAATTGGTTATATAATAATATTTAGAAGTAAATGTACTTCAATATACTACAGTAATATAATAGTTTATGATGAACCAATGGGTTAGTACAATTAGTCTCAATAGATCATTAATATACTGTAGGGTTATTTATCTACAGACAAACATTAACAGCTCAGCTGTAAAATAAGAGATGTGAAATTGGTTGCCACACTCCACTGACGACGTGTTGCGTCGAGGAAATTGTTGCAGGTGAAGGTGGTGGTGGATAGTCTAGCTCCTTGTGTGGCGGGGACTCGGGTGGTGGTGGGATAGCCTAGCTCCTTGTGTGGCGGGACTCGGGTGGTGGTGGGATAGTCTAGCTCCTTGTGTGGCGGGGACTCGGGTGGTGGTGGGATAGTCTAGCTCCTTGTGTGGCGGGGACTCGGGTGGTGTGGGATAGTCTAGCTCCTTGTGTGGCGGGGACTCGGGTGGTGGTGGTGGGATAGCCTAGCTCCTTGTGTGGCGGGGACTCGAGTGGTGGTGGGATAGTCTAGCTCCTTGTGTGGCGGGACTCGGGTGGTGGTGGGATAGCCTAGCTCCTTGTGTGGCGGGGACTCGAGTGGTGGTGGGATAGTCTAGCTCCTTGTGTGGCGGGGACTCGAGTGGTGGTGGGATAGTCTAGCTCCTTGTGTGGCGGGGACTCAGGTGGTGGTGGGATAGCCTAGCTCCTTGTGTGGCGGGGACTCGGGTGGTGGTGGGATAGCCTAGCTCCTTGTGTGGCGGGGACTCGGGTGGTGGTGGTGGGATAGCCTAGCTCCTTGTGTGGTGGGGACTCGGGTGGTGGTGGATAGCCTAGCTCCTTGTGTGGCGGGGACTCGGGTGGTGGTGGGATAGTCTAGCTCCTTGTGTGGCGGGGACTCGAGTGGTGGTGGGATAGTCTAGCTCCTTGTGTGGCGGGGACTCGGGTGGTGGTGGGATAGCCTAGCTCCTTGTGTGGCGGGACTCGGGTGGTGGTGGGATAGTCTAGCTCCTTGTGTGGCGGGGACTCGGGTGGTGGTGGGATAGCCTAGCTCCTTGTGTGGCGGGGACTCGGGTGGTGGTGGGATAGCCTAGCTCCTTGTGTGGCGGGGACTCGGGAGCTGGAAGGCAATTACATTGTAGAAATCTTCTACGTAACTAATTACAGACATATCTAATAATACGATATTCTTCCTAATATATAAAACAATATATCTGACACTGCAGAATTCTTCTACAGATATTAATGAACATGAATTCCTAAAATAATTACGGAATATTGCTAGAGTAAACGTACTGGATTTTTGTGTAAATAAATGGCCTAACGACAACTAGCCTAAATATAATATGTGTACACAGTGCTTTATATAAGGTAATTAATAGTTGCCGGGCCAAGTGTCTGTTGATGAAGGGAACGACTCTTAGTCCCTCGTCTTAAACTGTTGTTGCTAAGACGTCAACTACGGGCTGGAATGTTAATTAGTTCCAGGACACTGCCGTTATGTGCAGAAAGAACGTGGCACCGCTCTCGTGGATGTAGGAGCGAATAAAACGATACTACGCATGTTCCTTGCAATGGCGCCTCTCTCTTGCACGCTGCTAATATGGCATCATTAGTAGGAATGGCGTCTCCTTCCTTCCTGGCTGGGATACGCATGCGCAGAACGTTTCAAAGTATTCTCGAGCGTAAAGTATTTCATTTACTTATAATTAACTATGGAAGTAAGGAATCATGACAAGTACTGATGTCATGGATAAATATATTAAGGTGCAATATAATTTGCATAGTGCAAGTCAGCTTATTAAGACTGCACAAAATAAATCAAAGGAATATTATATTGAATTGTTTATATTGCAATATTTTCCACTGTAGTTGTTATTCACCTAAATAAACGAGTTCAGTAAGCAGTAATATGCTATATAAATAAAACAACTAAATAAACGATTATCCTTAGTAAAGGAGAGTAATTAACTGGACTGTTTAGTGTCAACATAAATGTGGAGATATTTGGTGTGACTTCCTCTCGCAATACGCAGCTGCCTCACTAATACTGTGACTTCCTCTCGCAACACGCAGCTGCCTCACTAATACTGTGACTTCCTCTCGCAACACGCAGCTGCCTCACTAATACTACCATAAATGTGGAGATATTTGGTGTGACTTCCTCTCGCAACACGCAGCTGCCTCACTAATACTGTGACTTCCTCTCGCAACACGCAGCTGCCTCACTAATACTGTGACTTCCTCTCGCAACACGCAGCTGCCTCACTAATACTACCATAAATGTGGAGATATTTGGTGTGACTTCCTCTCGCAACACGCAGCTGCCTCACTAATACTACCATAAATGTGGAGATATTTGCTGTGACTTCCTCTCGCAACACGCAGCTGCCTCACTAATACTACCATAAATGTGGAGATATTTGGTGTGACTTCCTCTCGCAACACGCAGCTGCCTCACTAATACTGTGACTTCCTCTCGCAACACGGAGCTGCCTCACTAATACTACCATAAATGTGGAGATATTTGCTGTGACTTCCTCTCGCAACACGCAGCTGCCTCACTAATACTGTGACTTCCTCTCGCAACACGCAGCTGCCTCACTAATACTACCATAAATGTGGAGATATTTGCTGTGACTTCCTCTCGCAACACGCAGCTGCCTCACTAATACTACCAGGAATTTGGCAAAAATGGCTTCACAATAGACAACATTAATTGGATTAATTCTACGAATGAGTAATGTTAGTAATTATTGTAGTTAATACAATTATGATGTATTAGTGTTGGATAATTTCCAACAGGGAGAGTTGAGCTCTGGCTCTTTGGTCCCGCCTTTCAACCGTCAATCAACTGATGTACAGGTTCCTGAGCCTACTGGGCTCTATCATATCAACATTTGTAACTCTGTATGGAGTCAGTCTCCACCACATCACTGCCTAATGCATTCCATTTACTAACTACTCTGACACTGAAAAAGTTCATTCTAATGTCTCTGTGACTCAATTGAGTATTCAGCTTCCACCTGTGTCCCCTTGTGAGTGTGTCACCCGTGTTAAATAATCCATCCTTGTCTACCCAGTCAATTCCCCTGAAAATTTTATATGTGGTGATCATGTCTCCCCGAGCTCTTCTGTCTTCCAGGGACGTGAGGTGCAGTTCACACACCCTGTCCTCATAACTCATGTCTCTTAGTTCTGGGACTTGCCTAGTGGCATACCTCTGGACTTTTTCCAGCTTCGTCTTGTGCTTGACTAGGTACGGACTCCATTGCTGGGGCTGCATACTCCAGGATTGGCCTTACATATGTGGTATACAAGGTTCTGAAGGATTCCTTACACAGGTTTCTGAAAGCAGTTCTGATGTTAGCCAGCCTCGCATAGGCCGCTGATGTTATTCTTTTGATGTGGGCTTCGAGTGACAGGTTTGGCGTGATATCAACTCCCAGATCTTTCTCTCTCTGTCCGTTTCGTGAAGGACTTCATCTCCCATTCGGTATCCAGTGACTGGCCTCCTAGTTCCTCCTCCTAGTTTCATTACCAAACACTTAATTGGGTTGAACTTTAGTAGCCATTTGTCGGACCATTCCTTCAGTTTGTCTAGGTCATCTTGTAGCCTCATACTATCTTCCTCTGTCCTGATCCTCCTCGTAATTTTTTATTCATCAGGAAACATTGAGAGGAACGAGTCAATTCCTTCTGGGATGTATAGTTATTTACATTCACATTTACGTTTATCAGAAACAGTATAGGTCCAAGGACTGATCCCTGTGGGACTCCTCTGGTGACTCCTCGCCACTCCGAGACCTCCCTCCTCACAGTCACTCGTGACCTGCTACTTAGGTACTCCCATATCCAGTGGAGTACCTTCCCTTTCACTCCTGCCTGCATCTCCAGTTTGTGCAATAGTCTCTTATGTGGTACTGTGTCAAAAGCTTTCTGGCAGTCCAGAAATATGCAGTCTGCCCAGCCCTCTCTCTCACTTGCCTAACTTTTGTTGCCTGGTCATAGAACTCAATTAATCCTGTTAGGCATGATTTGCCATGTCTGAACCCATGCTGATGTTGTGTTACAAAGTTCCTTTGCTCCAGATGTTCCACTAGCTTTTTTTGCACAATCTTTTCCATCATCTTGCATGGAATGCAAGTTAGGGACACTGGCCTGTAGTTCATTGCCTCCTGCCTATCACCCTTCTTGTATATTGGGACTACATTGGCTGTCTTCCAAATTTTTGGCAGTTCACCTGTTACCAGTGATTTGTTGTACATCATAGAGAGTGGCAGGAACAGAGGCTCTGCTCCTTCCTTTAGTGTCCACGGTGAGATTCCATCTGAGCCTATAGCCTTTGTCACGTCCAAATTTAGCAGATGCTTCCTCACCTCCCCACTGGTAATCACAAACTCCTCTAGTGGACCAGTGATGGATCATTAATGACGGACCAGTGATGATGGACCAGTAATGACGGACCAGTGATGATGGACCAGTAATGACGGACCAGTGATGATGGACCAGTAATGACGGACCAGTGATGATGGACCAGTGATGACGGGCCAGTTATGGACCAGTGATGATGGACCAGTTATGGACCAGTTATGGACCAGTGATGACGGACCAGTGATGCCGGACCAGTTATGGACCAGTGATGACGGACCAGTGATGATGGACCAGTTATAGACCAGTGATGACGGGCCAGTTATGGACCAGTGATGATGGACCAGTTATGGACCAGTGATGATGGACCAGTTATGAACCAGTGATGATGGACCAGTTATGAACCAGTGATGATGGACCAGTGATGATGGACTAGTTATGGACCAGTGATGATGGACCAGTTATGGACCAGTGATGATGGACCAGTTATGGACCAGTGATGACGGACCAGTGATGATGGACCAGTTATGGACCAGTGATGACCGACCAGTTATGGACCAGTGATGATGGACCAGTGATGATGGACCAGTGATAATGGACCAGTTATGGACCAGTGATGACGGACCAGTTATATGGACCAGTGATGATGGACCAGTGATGATGGACCAGTTATGGACCAGTGATGATGGACCAGTTATGGACCAGTGATGACGGACCAGTGATGATGGACCAGTTATGGACCAGTATTGATGGACCAGTTATGGACCAGTGATGATGGACCAGTGATGACGGACCAGTGATGACGGACCAGTTATGGACCAGTGTTGATGGACCAGTTATGGACCAGTGATGACGGGCCAGTTATGGACCAGTGATGATGGACCAGATATGGACCAGTGATGATGGACCAGTTATGGACCAGTGTTGATGGACCAGTTATGGACCAGTGATGACGGACCAGTGATGATGGACCAGTTATGGACCAGTGTTGATGGACCAGTTATGGACCAGTGATGATGGACCAGTGATGACGGACCAGTTATGGACCAGTGATGACGGACCAGTGATGATGGACCAGTTATGGACCAGTGATGACGGACCAGTTATGGACCAGTGATGATGGACCAGTTATGGACCAGTGATGATGGACCAGTTATGGACCAGTGATGACGGACCAGTGATGGACCAGTGATGGTCTAGTGATGATGCACCTATGAAGGACCAGTGATGATGGACTAATGATGACGGACTAGAGATGGACCGGTGATGAACCAGTGATGACGGACCGGTGATGGACCAGTGATGACTGTTGGAAATAACCAACAGTTTCATACATCTCTTGTATTTTTATACAACCTTCGTATTAACCACAAATAGTTACTAAAATTACTAACTTATAGATATAATCATCATCATGATTAATATTAAACATATTGCCAGCTTCTTCCTTGTCAGAGTGACGACGCGAGGAACGACACGCAGAAACATGAATTCTTTTCACATTTAGTTGGATTTATAACAGAGTCCATTTATTATCTCCTTTACTGAAGATAGTTACTTACTAATAAGTTTATTTTCGTAGCATACTACTGTTTTCTGGAAGTCCCTTATTTAGCTGATACTAAACATTCTAGAGGAAATTATTTTAATATAAATGATTTCACTTTAATTTTAATTTCCTCAATTTGCTGCGTAACTTTAATAAACCAATTTATGTTACGCGAAGTTATATTTTAACACGAAAGAATTAAATGTGACATCAATACTCGTCACCATCTCTTCTTTCCTTAGTTAATTTTGATATATATAAATCCATTTACGCTCGAGATGTCTATGGAGAGTCGCGCATGCCAATCGGAAGGAGGAAGAAGACGCGAGAACGTCGCCAGCCACCACACGACTCGGACGCCTTTAGCAGCGTGCAGCAGATATCTACGTTTCGATCTTGCTAACAGTTTGTATTTCGCTCCCACGACCAGTAGAGCGGTGCCACGTCTCTTGGAACATCACGGCAGTGTCCAAGGAACTAATTATTACTCCAACCACAAACAACGTCTTATCACGGCGGCTGAGGACGAGGGATCTGGAATCGTTCCTACATCAGTGTACACTGGGCCCGGCAACTATTAATTACCTATACTATAACAATGTGCACAGGTTTATATTTAAGCTAGTAGTCGTTAGGCTGTATAATTACCATCAAAATATCGTACGTTTCTCCTCTTTAACAGTTTTTATAACTTAGGCGATTATATTCATTATTTCTGTAGAAGAAATTTATAGTGTTTGAACATAAATTGCACAGATTTCTGCAATGATAATCATATCCTTTAGGAAGATTTCCTTCATCTAGGTGTACTCGTAGTTACCAATTAGTGGAAATCTACAATGAAATTTCTTCCAGCTCCGGGTCCACGACAGCCGAGGTGCTAGGATTCCCCACCTACACGTCCAATAATGCCCGATGCAACACGTCGTCGGTGGAGCGTAGCAACTGATTACACCTCTCTACTGTTACAGCTAAGCTGGTCATGTTTATCCGTAGTAATAACTCTGTAGTTATATTAGTGATCTCCCAAGAAGATCAATTATACTAACCCTTTGATTTACCATATACTATTCAATATTACAGTAGTATGTTTAGGTCCATTTATCTCTAATTATTATTATATAATCAACTTTATTTAGTTTCATCATTTATTTACTCTGGTGAAGAACCAGCGCCAGAATAATGTTAGGGATGCACTAATCTTTTAGCATGTAACCCCCAATTTGGGTGAGTGAATTTGACTCATAATACAGTCCCTTTAAGGGGGGCGATATTTGGGATGATTAAAAGTTGTTCTAGTGCAATCAAAATTTATTGATGTTTTATATGTGAAAAGGGCGGCAACTGGTCCAAGTTTCAGCATCGCAGCCTAAATAGAGAGGGAGAAAAAAAACATTTTAGACAATTTTTCAACATTTTTCAACGTTGAATAACAAACACAAGTGTCAACCGAAATCATTTCTATGACACTCAGCTATCACATTACTATGTATTAAAGAATTTTAGGAATATTTCTATCCCAAATGTATTTAGTGCAATAATACAAATTTTCAATTTTCCCCCAAAAATATGCAATAACATAAAGTTTATAAATATTTATAAAATCAATAAATGGACTTAGGAAAATAAAAATGCTTAATTGTGTACAGGCATAAAGTCTACATATAATGTGCAAGTTTCATGTATATTGAATAATAAATGAAAAAGTTATTCAACCATGTAGTTGCTAATTACTTACCTGTAGAAAATAAAGGTCAAAATTCAGCCACCTGTGGCTGAGGTTGATGTCGACCAATTTTATTCAAAATTTGCATCCTTGTAGATAGGCATGCCTTCAGTAAGGTGTGCAAGTTCCATGAAGATCGCCTGATAACAAAATAAAAGAAATAAAAAAAGAATCCAGCAGTTATATATTTATCATTATTTATGATGTAATATCAAAATATAACACTAAAACATACTAACCTAATATAATTGGTCTGAAATATGGGCCTTCAATGTGGCACTCTGATGTCACTAGTAGGCACCTGCGCCATAGCCAGGGTCAGCTGCCTCAGGGGCCTTTCTTGGCTTGGTGGTGCGTCTTGTTGGTTCCTGCATCTTCTTGTCCTTCATGTTGAAGTACCGGTCGGTCATGTCACTCTGTGGTAGACCAAGAGGTTGGTCAGAGATCCCACCATATACCCAGCGTTGTGGTAGACCAAGAGGTTGGTCAGAGATCCCACCATATACCCAGCGTTGTGGTAGACCAAGGAGGTTGGTCAGAGATCCCACCATATACCCAGCGTTGTGGTAGACCAAGGAGGTTGGCCAGAGATCCCACCATATACCCAGCGTTGTGGTAGACCAAGGAGGTTGGTCAGAGATCCCACCATATACCCAGCGTTGTGGTAGACCAAGGAGGTTGGTCAGAGTCCCACCATATACCCAGCGTTGTGGTAGACCAAGGAGTTGGCCAGAGATCCCACCATATACCCAGCGTTGTGGTAGACCAAGGAGGTTGGTCAGAGATCCCACATATACCCAGCGTTGTGGTAGACCAAGGAGGTTGGCCAAGATCCCACCATATACCCAGCGTTGTAGTTGACAGCTGTCATTGCCATGGCAAAGTCCACCATTACACTACTAAACATATTGTCTTTGGAGGCGAGTTGCCAAACTCGGTGGTGTAGAGACTCGTTTGGGTTCTGAGTCTTCCCCTTCAGGCACTTGGTCATGTTGTCCTCTGATACAAGATTATAGTATATTTATTTATTTAATTATATACAAGAAGGTACATTGGGTTTGTGAGAATACAAAGTACAATATTTACAATCTTGTAAAGCCACTAGTACGCGCAGCGTTCCGAGCAGGTCCTTAATCTAACAGATAATTTTAAGAAGGTAATTTCTATCAAAATTAATAAAGATAACAATACATTGAAGAAAAAAATGAGATGAGAGAGCTTAGTAAGTATATTAAAGCACATTGGTATATTAAAGCTCTGATTGATTACATTGGCAGCTTGATTGGTAATTTAAACAAGATTAATAGACACCATACAGCAGATTGACAGCACATATAAGAAGACAGCAATGATCACAATGATAAAGATTTTCAGATTGGTACATAAAGATTGGGAGATTGGGTAGCAATAGATACATTGCAATTTTAAAGCAAAAGGTAAAAAACTATGAAGATGAAATTAGGTACTTTTTAGTATTGTTTTTGAATGACACAAAAGTTGGACAGCTTTTCAATTCAATAGAGAGTGAGTTCCATAGACTGGGTCCCTTTATTTGCATAGAGTGTTTACACAGATTAAGTTTGACTCTGGGGATATCAAAGAGATATTTATTTCTGGTGCGGTTAATGGGTCCTATTACATCTGTCCAGGGAGAGTTTCAGAGCAGGATTTGCGTTTAAAACAGGGTTTGTAAATGTAGTTGACACAAGAGAATTTGTGGAGTGAGATTATGTTTAGCATGTTTAGGGAGTTAAACAAGGGGGCTGAGTGTTGTCTGAAAACAGAATGTGTTATTATCCTGCTAACAGATTTTTGCTGGGTGATGATGGACTTGAGGTGGTTTGCAGTGGTTGAACCCCATGCACAGATACCATAGTTAAGATAGGGATAGATTAGTGCATAATATAGAGAGATAAGAACAGAGTTAGGTACATAATATCTGATTTTCGAGAGTATACCAACTGTTTTAGAGACTTTCTTAGTTATGTGTTGTATGTGGGTACTGAAGTTGAGTCTCTTGTCTAGGAATAGGCCGAGAAACTTTCCATCATTTTTATTGCTAATGTTTACATTGTCTATCTGAAGCTGAATTGTATTTGTAGATTTGCTTCCAAATAAGATGTAGTAGGTCTTTTCTATGTTAAGTGTTAGTTTGTTGGTTGACATCCATAAGTGGACTTTTTTAGTTCATTATTAACAACATTATTTAGTGTATGTGGGTTGGGGTTAGAGTAGATGAGGGTAGTATCATCAGCAAACAAAATAGGTTTCAGAATGTTAGAGACATTAGGCAGATCATTGATGTATATAAGAAATAGGAGAGGTCCCAAATGCTGCCCTGTGGCACTCCAACGGTTATTGGTAGAGTGGGAGAGGTTATATTATTGATGGCTACACATTGGTGTCTATCACTAAGATAGGATTGGATATAGTCCAGTGCATGGCCTCGGATTCCATAATGATGGAGTTTACGTAAGAGGTAATTGTGATTAACAGTATCAAAGGCCTTTCTCAGGTCAATGAAGAGTCCAATCGGAAACTCATTTTTGTCAAGGGCTGAGTAAATTATATCAAGGAGACTAATAATTGCATAGTTGGTACTCTTTTGGGAGCGGAAGCCAAACTGACAGGGGCTAAGAATGTCGAATTTTACGAGATAGGAGAAGAGCTGTTTGTAGATAATTTTTTCAAATATTTTTGATAGTATGGGTAGGTTTGATATTGGTCTATAATTGTTTATGTCTGCCGGATTACCTCCTTTATGAACTGGCGTTACTCTTGCTTTTTTAAGGATATCAGGGAAGGTGACACTCAAGGGATTTGTTGAACAGCAGAGCTATAGGTGGCGCAAGGGCATGGGAGGCGCTCTTGTATACAATGGATGGGATTTCAGTGATGTTCCCAGCTTTGGTTTTTAGTGAGTGTATGATGGACACAACATCTGTCGGGCTGACTGGTGAAAGGAGAAGAGAGTTTGGATAGCTGCCTGAGAGATATGTGTTGATATGTGTCTGAGTCTGTGGGATTTTACTGGCAAGGTTAGCACCAATCGATGAAAAGAAGCTATTAAATTCATTCGCCATTTCTAAATCAGATGACGGTGTAAGGCCATCCTTAGAGAGTGTTATCTGGTTGTGATAACACTCTAAAAGCAGATGGTTTCCCATGTGCTTTTCATGTTGCCTTTTGCTTCTTTGAATCTAGTCTCATAATATGAAAGTTTAGCTTTTCTTATGATACTGGTAAGCACTGATGAGTACCTTTTAACTACTTCCTTTGTAACTAGGCCGCTCCTAAATTTCTTTTCATATTCATGTTTTTTGTTGATTGATTTAATTATGCCACTTGTGAGCCACGGGTTATTTTTTCTTTTATCAGTTACTTGTTTGGTAAGGAGGGGACAGTGAGTGTTGTAGAGGCTTAGAGTTTTGGAGAGAAAAGGTTAGTTAATGAGTTTATATCCTGTGTATTATTGAATTCAGATTCCCAGTTAATATTGTGAAGTGCATTAGAGAGATTGCCTAAAGCTGATTCACTGTGTAGCCTAAATGAGAGTTTCTTGCTTTCTGGTGGTGTTGTGTCCATGTTTGCTATGAGGAAGGTAGGATAGTGGTCAGTTGTTCTGTCATAGATTACCCCAGATGTAAGGGGAGCTGTTATATTAGTCCATAAGTGATCCAGGGTAGTGGCAGATGTTTGAGTGACTCGGGTGGGCTTGGTGATTGTGGGGATTAGCATACAGGAGTGCATGCTGTTACGGAAATAGTCAACTTGAGGGTTGTTTTGAAGACCCAGGTCAATATTGAAATCACCTCCCAGAATGATGTGATTTTTGTTGAGATTGTTATTTATGATAAGATTCCTTACGTTGTCTGAGAATGAAGCTATGTTGGTATTAGGAAATCTATAGATGGCACCGATAGTCAGGGAGGATTTAAGATATTTACTGGAGAACTTGGCAAAGGTATATTCACAATAGTCGTCTCTATCACTAATAACACTATTGCAGATGAAGGTGTCTTTGTAATATATAGCTGTGCCACCTCCTTTTTTATTAAGTCTGCAGTTATGAATGGCTTTATAACCAGCTAAGTTGTAGAGTTGGGTATAGTCATTACTTAGCCAAGTTTCCGTTAAAATGATGAATGATAATTTAGTACCTAGTGCTGTGAGTAGTGCATTTATATCATCAAAATGTTTACCAAGTTACTAACATTTTGGTTGAAAACTGATAAGCAGGTGCTATTTAGGAGTTTGTTTTTTGCAAGATTTGCTGTGTAATACCAGCAATAATGATGATCAATGTGCTGATTTGTGTGGATATGGGACAGAAGATTTCGAGCACTTAACAGACGTATGAGCAGACGCTGAAAGAAATACAGCAGCGCTGTCGCTGTCACCGTGAAGAACATGGCGAGTATAGTGACCTGGACAGTTACCCACAATCACCAGCCAGGACAGAGAGCAGTATAGTGGGCGAGGCTCACACACCTGGTGACTTAAATACCACCACTCGTCTAGCTAGTGTGCTTGATATATCGCAACTAGAACCCGCGGAAATTGACGATCTATTAAAAACAGTGTTTCCCAAATCCTTAAAAACAAATGTCAGAGAGTTCATAAGTAACAGTGTCATTGACAAAGAAACGAGAGACAGTGTATTGCAGCTGTATGCCTGCAGCCAGCTGCATCACAGAACTTAGAGGGATACCAGGAGTGATACAAAGCAGAGCAAAGGGACAGTAAATTACACAAACACACATAAAAGCTTTTGGGGACTAATAATTAAATATAAACTATGAATCCCTCCACAAACTCCCCCAATACAACGGTGCTTCGTATCCTCAGTTGGAACATAGCATCACTCAGAAAAGACTTCCTGATCTCCACCACAAAGTGACGACCGAGCCCATAGATGTCGTCTGCCTTCAGGAGTGCAGAGTTCCCACCAGGTCTCCACCCCCTAAATTACCCTCCTTTGTTGTCTATAACCTTAAATCCAGTCACTCTTGTATTTTGTATGTTAAGAAGTCCCTTCCTCACCAGCTACTCCCAGCCAAGTCAACCGAAGGGCTTCAGTATCATGGTGTGAGGATCTACGTGGGAACTCTGCCCTCAATATCTTTAACCTGTATGCCCTAGTGATAAGTTTAATTATACTGACCTTCCTATCTGTATTCAGACTGAGCCTAGCATCATTATAGGTGATTATAACGCTAGACATAGGAATATTGGTAATTCGCAGTTCAGCAATCGTAACGGCAACCAACTGTTGTCACTATTAAGTAGTCACGATGATGCTCAGATTGTGGGTGACCTTGAACCGACGCATATCTACGGAGGTATTCTTGATCTATGTCTCGGTGTCAACGTCTCCCACACCGTCTGTGCCTCGTCAATAGTGCCAGATATGGCGTCTGATCATCTGGCCATATTAGCCACTGTAAGCATGGCAGCGCTATCCTCCCCGGCGGAGTGTTCAAGCGGAAGAGCTGGCTGTGCCCATCGATCAACGAGACAATTTTATTGCTCATGTGTCAGAATGGTACAGTTCATCTGAGCCTTCATCAGTTGAATTTTAACAATGAGCTCACAGATACTATCGACCAGTTTTTAGAATCACTTGATCCATCGTCCAGGCCACGTAACCCAAATTACACTGGTCATAGCACTTATGCTTATTATAATGATTCTAAATTGCATGCACTAAAACGCACTGCCAGAAGAATTGGACTAGCTTATAGAAGGACCCGCACTGCTGAAATGCTTAAGCTCTTTCAAGCGGCTCTGGCTGAGGCCAGGGAACGTATGGTGGAGCTGAGGCAGACAGACTGGGAAACTTTTGTCAGTGGTCTCAATTCTCACACGCCACTAAGTCGGGCATGGAAGGATATCAACAAGATCAAAGGGAAAAATGCTGCAGAGATTGCGCACCCTAATCCTCTGCACAGAGCAAATGAGCTGTTTGATGCTTGGGCCACCACTCCAGCTTTGACAGTCTTCCTCTACCCTCACAGAACGAATTAAATAATAAATATGCTGATAGAGCAAGGCTCCTTGACTTCATGCTTCATCAAGAGGATGACTGTGACATGCTTTTTACTGAATACGAACTAGACTCTGCTCTACATAAAGGCAAAGCTACATCACCCGGGGAGGATGGAGTTACTTACGGCATACTGCGTATGCTTCTGCTAGTTCCAGGGAATCCCTTGCTTGAATTGTATAATATGAGCTATGTAACTGGGGAGCTTCCAAAGTCATGGACCAACAGTCTTATTATTCCCATTCCTAAACCAAACCAGCAGAGTGCTTTTCACCCAATCTCCCTCACTAGTTGTCTCTGTAGNCACTTATGCTATTATAATGATTCTAAATTGCATGCACTAAAACGCACTGCCAGAAGAATTGGACTAGCTTATAGAAGGACCCGCACTGCTGAAATGCTTAAGCTCTTTCAAACGGCTCTGGCTGAGGCCAGGGAACGTATGGTAGAGCTGAGGCAGACAGACTGGGAAACTTTTGTCAGTGGTCTCAATTCTCACACGCCACTAAGTCGAGCATGGAAGGATATCAATAAGATCAAAGGGAAAAATGCTGCAGAGATTGCGCACCCTAATCCTCTGCACAGAGCAAATGAGCTTGTTGATGCTTGGGCCACCACCTCCAGCTTTGACAGTCTTCCTCTACTCACACAGAACGAATTGAATAATAAATATGCTGATAGAGCAAGGCTCCTTGACTTCATGCTTCATCAAGAGGATGACTGTGACATGCTTTTTACTGAATACGAACTAGACTCTGCTCTACATAAAGGCAAAGCTACATCACCCGGGGAGGATGGAGTTACTTACGGCATACTGCATACTGCGTATGCTTCTGCTAGTTCCAGGGAATCCCTTGCTTGAATTGTATAATATGAGCTATGTAACTGGGGAGCTTCCAAAGTCATGGACCAACAGTCTTATTATTCCCATTCCTAAACCAAACCAGCAGAGTGCTTTTCGCCCAATCTCCCTCACTAGTTGTCTCTGTAAGTGTCTTGAGAGGATGGTTCTCAACCGTCTCCTTTACAGAATTAGTAACATGTTGTCTCCCCAGATATATGGCTTTACGCATGGAAAGAGTGTACATCACTGTATTACCACATTCCTCACCCTGCATACTGATAGGTCATACACCACTTTCCTAGATCTTAAGTCAGCCTTTGACATTGCTAACCCACTCGTCATTCTGAGCGAACTTGCTAAAATGAATGTTGGAGGATGGCTTTTACGGTGGATAAGAGGCTATCTATCCAACAGGAAGTCATCTGTACTATTCCAAGGGCATAGGAGTGTAACGAGAGATTTTGAACTTGGCACTCCACAGGGAGGTGTCCTCAGTCCTACTCTGTTCAATGTGTTAATCAATGCACTTCTAAACTCAGTAACTAGGAGCCCAAGCGAACACATCATTAGCTATGCGGATGATATACTGATCCACACCAATGGGTATACCAACACCCAAAATGTTCTGAACTCTGTATTGCACACATGTCAGGAACTAGGCTTGGTCATCTCAGTAGAGAAAACAAAGATCCTGAACCGACGCCCACCCAGGCGGGGTGGGGCCGTTCGCAAAATGCAGTTGCATGATGGCTCTCTGCTCGACTATGTAACCAGATACAAATACCTTGGTCTTGAAGTTCTACTGTACCGCAATGTTGTAGCCAGACTGGGTCGCCAATGTAGAGAGAGGCTCCGTGCTCTCGAGGCTGTGGCAGGCTACCATCCAAGCTATGGTGCAAATGTGAGAATTGTCAAAATGATGTATCTCTCATATATTAGGTCTCTGATTGATTATGCTGCACCCATGCTTGCTCTAGTGCCTGAGAGAATGCTTGGAGGGCTGGAAAAGATGCAAAACGAAGCCATGAGGATTATCCTCGGATGCCCCCGTACAACTAAATTACTAAACATGAGGAAGGAACTGAATATTTCATGTGTAAGTGATCGTATCACTGAAATTAATGCTTTAATTGGTATCAAGATGCTTAGGCTAACCCACCCTAACCCCTGCACTGAAGCCCTCCAAGCCTTCTTCCTTGAAGGTCAGCATCCCTCCAAATGGATTACTGTAACTGCCAATGTGCTCAGAATGTATAACTTTCATCACCCCCACCAAGAGCGACAACAACAACACTTTCCTGCCCCATGGGAGATCACTCCTTTCCAAATTACTGTTCCCCCTTTCCCACCCAAGAAGCTGATTAAAGAACAGGCCTTGCTTCGACAAGAAGCAAAGTACAATGCCTTAAGCCAAATTGATGCTTTAGTCAGAGAGCGCTCCCTTTCCCAGATTATTTACACTGATGGATCCTTGCATCAGTCCTATGGTGCAGCTGGAAGTGCAGTTGTTGTGACAGGGAGAGATGAGTGTGGAGCGAGACTAAGTAACTGGGCCTCCACTCTTCAAACAGAATTGGTTGCCATAATCCTTGCACTCGAGCGCGTATATGAATCCAAAGTTGACACGCTAATTGTAAGTGACTCCTTGTCATCCTTGACTGCCCTCAGCTCCCCAAGGCATAACTGTGACGTGCTTATCTCTGAAGCTAGACACAGATATAGTGAAATAATCAATGATGGAGTCAGAGTTTGTCTCCTGTGGATTCCTTCCCATATTGGTCTCCGAATGCATGATAGAACTGATGAGCTAGCCAAGACTTTTGCTCGTAAAGAGGGAATTGATTACCAACTTGGACTGCCTTTGAGCAGCCTGAGGGCAGTAATATCCCAGGAACATCAACTAAATTTCGGAGGCTTGAGGCAAAGTGAAATTCACACCAGTTACTCCATCTATCATCATTCTATTATGCATGAAGAACCGCACGTCTATGGGTCATCCAATAATGTTAGCAGACTTCTAGATGTTACCACTGCTAGGCTTAGGCTCGGCTACAAGTACCTCTGGGAGTTTGTAACATCTGCTGATGTAGATTTGACTAAATGTAAACTCTGTCAGCAGAACTATTCGCATACTTTGCGTCATTATATAATGGAATGTGAAAAAATTGCGGAATTTAGAGATAACACCATCAATAGTGTCCAAGAAATGTGTAAGTACTTCATTCACAATGATGTGCTGCCCGAAATTTTAGCGAAGTATCCAAAATTTGCTTACTGTAGGTAATGCATGCACATGACTGTAAAGCTGCCGCCCAGTTGGGTGGGTGTGCAGCAAGACTAGTAACTGTGTGACTCACTATAGATGTAAAGTGTATAGTGACTGTTGTGAGCCTCTTGTAATGTCACTTGTGACACCTCTTTGTGTCACTTGTGACACAAAGATTCTTGATGTGTGTGTATTTGTGTGGGTGATTAGATATGTATGTGTATGTATATGTGTATGTATATATATATATATATATATATATATATATATATATATATATATATGTACATGTATGTATGAGGGTGTGTACATGTGTATACAACATTGATAATTTTGTAACTAGCGTCAAACATTGTTATTTGCTTAGCTAAACGAACTAGAGGGTTCAGTTCCTGAACCGATTATGTGCCTCTGTAATCCTTTACACCACCGCCCACGGGATGGGTATGGGGTGCATAATAAAGAAAGAAATTGAATTGATGAAGACTAAACCACACACCAGATATGTGATGGATCACTGTCGCTAACGTTGACCCAATATTGAATTTATGTCACTAACGTTATCCAATATTTTATCACTGTAACTAATGTTGATCATATATTGGATCAAAGTTACTCCAAATGCCATTAAAGTATAAAATATTTAAGTCAAGCACTAGGTAATACTTCAAATAATATTTAAATGAGGGAAAAGTATGAAGTTTCAAATCAACATTTTTTCACTTATATAATAATAAACAAATTGTATAAACAATCAGAATTATTTAAAAATAATTGTATTATTTTAAAGACAATATATAATTGCAATAAAATAATGAAAATCTTTTAATGGTTTTTAGTTATAAGCAAATATTTACATAAATATATCTATTTCTTTGTAAAATAAGATTAATTATATGGATGGCTCCACATATACATGCAGGTTTAGCCATTTGGTTGCTCCCTAAGCTATATTAATTGAATTTTGACAGTCTACTTGTTGTAGACTTTATATGTTATAACACACTAACAATTGTAGCATGGATACTCTAAACCATTCCTAAAAATTTTAATTTTCTTTAATTATAACATACTACATTGCTGTAGTGTTTATTTTTATGTATTTAAATTTAATTTTGTACATGTATATTATTGTATTCCATTATTCTTAAAAGTTATATTTCATTATGAAGAAATCAACGAGGGTTCGAACCCTTGTGGATTTGTTCATTTGATGCATCACGCTATTGTGATTTCTGAGCGTATATTTCATTATGTTGTTGTCGAGTGTTGAACTGCTAGTTGCAGGAGCGTCCGGCCGTTGACACTAATTCCCCCACCACCTGCCTCTGTGACTAATGGAGTGAATGTGTACGTTCATGTGTTAACATCAGAGTAGCCCAACCAGTAGCCATGGGGGGGGGATAGAAATACCCCCCCTATGGCTACTGGTATTCTATAGCTAGCTACTCTATCCCTTTGAGATGTATTTTTTTCTTGTCTCAATAAACATTACTAGAACTTGAACTTGAATCAGAGTAGCCAACCTTTGCGATGGTTGTCTGTCATTGATTCTCTTGTATGTGTGTGTGTATGTATATATATATATTGTAATTACCTAAGTGTAATTACCTAATTGTGACGAGAAATGTAGGTGTTGAGGCAGTCTTTTCTATGGCTGGTGGAAATGACAATCACATTAGAAAAAAAAAAGAGTTAGTTTTAGTTCATTTATTATGCACCCCATACCCATCTTGTGGGCGGTAGTGGAAAGGGTTACAGAGGCACATAATGGGCTCAGGGACTGAACCCCACAATTCATTTAGCTAAGCAAGTTACAATCTTGATGAGCTAGTTACAAAATTCAATATAAGTCGTCACATCAACAATGGGTTCGAGATCGACCTCAAATACAGGTTCTAAATTAAGCAACTGACATATGTGGAGAGCTAGTGTCACAATTTATATGTTTGTCCTGCACACCGCCCCCCATCCAGTGGGCAGCGGTGGATAGGTTACAATCACTCTGTTACTACCTACAGTTAGCAAACTGGGGATATTTGGCTAAAATTTCTGGTAGCAGATCATTTTGAATGAAATATTTACACATCGCTGGAACATTGGTTATAGAATTGTCTCTAAAATTCACGTATCTTTTCGCACTCCATCACATAGTGAGGAGGGTGTGCGAATAATTTGTTGACACAGTTTA
>WNGS01156832.1:0-10869 GCA_020271785.1 Procambarus virginalis
TGGACGGGAGGCTTGTGGTGCAGGAAGGCTTGTGGTGATGGGAGGTTTGTGGTGACGGATAGGCTTGATGGTGATGGGAGGGTTGTGTGTGGGAGAGAGCTCTCTTGTGGTGATGGGAGGGTTGGGGTGAAGGAAGGCTTGTGGTGATGGGAGGTTGTGGGTGGTAAGGCTTTTGGTGATGGGAGGGTATGGTGTGGGGAGGGAAGGAGGGGGGGGGATGGCAGGGGAGGGTCGTGGTGGGTCGAGGGAAGGATTGGGGTGAAGGAAGGAGGGGGGGGAGGGGAGGAGGGTGGGGCAGGGGAGGGTTGGGGTGAAGGGCAGCGGCGGTGGGGGGACGGGGAAGGGAGGGTGGGGGGGGAGGAGGGGAGGCGGGGGGGGATCGGAGGAGGCGGGGGGGGGGGAGGAAAGGGGGTGGGGTGAAGGGAGGGGTTGTGGTTGGACGGGGGGGGGTTGGGGATGGGTAGGGAGGGTTGGGGTGAAGGAAGCGATTGTAGGGATGGGAGGGTTGTGGGCGACGGGAGGATTGTGGTGATGGAAGGCTTTATCGTAGTGATGGGAGGGTTGTGGTGATGGAAGGCTGGTGGCTGATGGGAGGGGGTGGTGAAGGGAGGGTTGTGGTATGATGGGAGGGTTGTTGGTGACGGAAGGATTGTGGTGAGTGTGGTGGCTATTGTGGTGAGAGATTGGGTAAAGGTAGTTGTGGTGATGTGTGTAGGGTTGTGGGAGGGTAGTGCTGTTGTGGTGAGGAGTGGGTAGGTAGTTGTGGTGACGGAAGCTTGTAGTGATGGGATAGGCTTGTGTGTGGTGACGGAAAGCTTGTAGGTTGACGGGACGGCTATGGTGGGATGGGAGCTTGTGGTGAGGGGGGGGGAATGGAAAGCTTGGTGGTGACGGAAAGGCTCACTTGTGGTGACGGAAGGCTTGTAGACGGACGGAAGGCTTGTGGTGATGGGAGGGAGTCCTTGTGGTGACGAAAAGGCTTGTGTGGGTGACGGGAAAGCTTGGGTGATGGGAGGGTTGTGGGTGATGGGGAGGTTGTGGTGACGGCGGGGTGTGTGATGGGAGGCTTGTGGTGACGGAAGGAGGCTCTGTTAGAGTTGTGGGAGGGTGTGGGTGATGGGAGGGTTGTGGTGATGGTAGATCGGAATAGCGACGACTAGGGACAGAGCGTAGATGTTGGTGGTGGGGGTTGGTGTCTGTGGGGGAGAGGGAGGCTTGTGGGGTTCGTGACGGAAGGATGGTGGGGATGGGAGGGCTGGTGGTTTGAAGGAAATGCTTCATCTGTGGTGTGGGGGGTTGTGGTGAGGGAGGGGTTTGTTGTTGTGATGGATGGTGTTTGTGGTGATGGGAGGGTTTGTCGTGGTGATATGAGGGCTGTGGTGACAGGAGGCTTGTGGTGATGGTGGTGATGGGAGGGTTATTTGGTGAGGGAAGGCTTGTGGTGATGGGAGGGTGTGGTGATGATGGGGGGCTATGTGGGGGTTGTGTGGGAGGCTTGTGGTGATGGGAGGGTTTGTGGTGATGGGAGGGTTGTGTGGGGTTGAGGGGTGTTAGTGATGGGAAGGAAAGAAGTAAAGCTTGGTGATAGTAGCACAGTTGTATACTGTTAACCATACAGAAAAACAATGGGGTAGTTGTGGTAGCTACAAGAGATTAAAAAAAAACATACATATATTGACCCTCATAAGAAATCGTGATGAACCACCCCTCTTTAATGACGTCATAAAAACTTTACTGCGTAATAACAGCTTTATGACGTTATACCAACCACTTTTACGACCAGAAAAAAAATATTGTTTTAACACGTTATGTAAATCTTAAAGAAGTCAACTGGAATGCGTGACATCGCCATGGGGAGGGACATCAACTTTCTACTTCTTGAAGACCCCATTAATGGTCCCTTAAATAACACGAAAGGGGCACCTTTACGACATATAATTAAAGTCCCATTATGATGTTAGACACAACTATTATAAAGTCGCAAAAAAACTATATAATATATCTTAAATCCTAATGACGTCATATAAATCCCTTAATCCCATATAAGCATTTTATGACATCATTTAAACCCTTCCTGACGTTATCAGCTTCGTTCGTTAATCATTCTTTGTATAACGTCACACTTGTTCTTCATTATGGCGTCACATAAGCCGTTTTCTAACGTCATTCCCATTTTCTGATACCATTAAAAAGAACGTCATGATTGTGATTGGAAATACGTTGAAAGTCGAAGGATAACTAAATCTTTTTTCAATTAGGAAAATCTATAATATATAACAACTTGTAAAAACACCAAGGAATAAAGCATATAGTAAAAGATAAACAAATAATTATTACAAATATATGAATAAGGACAAAAAAAATTAAGCAATTAGACTTGAATTAAGCAAAATATTAATCGAGTTAACATAATGGATATAAGAGAAATTGGTGAGGACAAGAAAGTGGTAAAGGAGGAAAAGGAAGAGATTGAGACAGAAAGAGGAGGACGAGAACAGAAAAATAAGAGAGAAAATTAAGCCGAAGGGGAAAAAAAGGCATTAAGTGTGAGGCAAAAGTCTGCTGCAAAACTCTCTCGACAAAAAAGAAAGCAGAGAAAGTTTCTGCTCCTCTAAATCAAGGGTGATTAGTCTGACAGGAAGAAAATGGATAGGAGACACAGAAGGAAGAGGAGACATAGACGAAGGAGGAGACATAGAAGAAGAAGGAGACATAGGAGAAAGAGGAGACATAGACGAAGGAGGAGACATAGGAGAAAGAGGAGACATAGACGAAGGAGGAGACATAGGAGAAGAAGGAGACATAGGAGAAGAAGGAGACATAGGAGAAGGAGGAGACATAGGAGAAGAAGGAGACGAAAGGGATCTAGGAGATGGAAGAGGAGACATACGTCGAAGAGAAGTAGAAGAAAAGGCAGGAGGAGAAAGAGAGGAGGAAGAAAGACGAGCAAAGGAGGAGTAAGAAGGAAGGAAGAAGAGGAATGAAGGACAAAAATTATTTAACGTTACATTGTGTAGATGATAATTATTCGCAACGATAGTGAGGGAGAGTGGTAGTAACTAAGGTGAGGGAGAGTGTGTGTGGTAGTTATGGTGAGTGTGTGTGGTAGTTGTGGTGAGTGTGAGTGGTAGTTGTGGTGAGAGAGTTGGGTGGTAGTTGTGGTGAGTGTGTGTGGTAGTTGTGGTGAGAGAGTTGGGTGGTAGTTGTGGTGAGTGTGTGTGGTAGTTGTGGTGAGAGAGTTGGGTGGTAGTTGTGGTGAGTGTGTGTGGTAGTTGTGGTGAGAGAGTTGGGTGGTAGTTGTGGTGAGTGTGTGTGGTAGTTGTGGTGAGAGAGTTGGGTGGTAGTTGTGGTGAGTGTGTGTGGTAGTTGTGGTGAGAGAGTTGGGTGGTAGTTGTGGTGAGTGTGTGTGGTAGTTGTGGTGAGAGAGTGTGGTTGTAATAGTGGTGAGGGAGTGTGGAGGTAATTGTGGTGAGGGAGAATCGTAATTCAACTAACTACTGCTATTACCTCCACTACTAAAACAAATATTACAGCATCTACAACAATAACTACTACTGCTAACTGCTACTACAACTAATAATAATAATAAAATATATAACTATAATAATAAAAATAATATAAATAACAAAAATAATTATATTCTTGATAGATGAGAAAGGTAAGATAGAATGAGAAAAGTATGATGTACCAGTATGACTTTGTAGCCCTTGGAATAGTTACAAAGACGTACAAAGTAATGAGGTATGAGATCGGAGTCGGGGAAAAATGCCCAACTACTTCCACTTTAAGGAGCCGGTCGGCCGAGCGGACAGCACGCTGGACTTGTGATCCTGTGGTCTTGGGTTCGATCCCAGGCGCCGGCGAGAAACAATAGGCAGAGTTCCTTTCACCCTATGCCCTGTTATCTAGCAGTAAAATAGGTACCTGGGTGTTAGTCAGCTGTCACGGGCTGCTTCCTGGTGGTGGAGGCCTGGTCGAGGACCGGGCCGCGGGGACACTAAAAGCCCCGAAATCATCTCAAGATAACTTCAAGATAACAAGGGTCGCAAGTCCTGCGAAAAGCGAGGCCGTCTCTCTTCTGACCATTTTAAGTGGATGACCACCAAATCATAATTGATGTAAACTAAGAAATACATCTTGATTACAGATACATACATTCATACATATATAAAACAGTAAAAAAAAAATACACGCGTTATAAAAAATTCTAGCCCTAATTCAATGACATTAGTAAAATGTGGGTGGGAAAACTATCGTAGAGTACGAAACGGGCGAAGCACACTTGCATTTATACCCTTGATGTTATCTGAGATGATTTCGGGGCTTTTTTTTGTTTTCCCCGCGGCCCGGGTCTCGACCAGGCCCCACCCCCAAGAAGCAGCCCTTTACATGGAACTAACACCCAGGTACCTATTTCTGCTAAGTAACAGAAGCATGGGGTTGAATGAAAGAAACTCTGCCCATGTTTTCTCGCCAGCGCTTGGGATCGAACCTTAGGTACCAAGGATCCACACGTCTAGCGTTGCTGTCCGCTCGGCCGACCGGGCCTACTCTCTCGTGTTCTAAGGAATTCTTCACAATACACCTGAAATGTATCAGTACAGGATCCTGATCACATGCCCCTGTCTGACCGACCATCGTGCATGATGGAGACATTTTAGTATCACGTTTGTAACCTTTCACACATCAAGCGGGCTGCATAAATGCATAGTTACCGAAGTGTATATAGATAGATGCGATGAATAGAGATGATTATGATATATATAGAATATATCGATATAGATATTTTATTATATATATATATATATATATATTATATATAGGAAGGGAAGTAATGGGGGTTACAACAGTCTTGCACCAGAGGTGCTATCCCCTATATAATATAGAGAGAGATGAGAGAGAGAGAGAGAGAGGAGAGAGGAGAGAGAGAGGAGAGAGAAGAGAGAGCGAGCGGAAGGAGAGAAGAGAGAGCGGGAAAGCGACGTCCCCACCCCACAAAACAAAAAAAAAAAAAAGGAGAAATTAAAAAACCAAAAAAAGAAAGAAAAAGGTCGAGGACAAACAATTTAAAAAAAGGAATAGGAAGCCCACAAAAAAACGAAAAATTCACACCAAGAAGGCACAAAAAAAAGAATTGAAAAGGACAAAAAAAAAACAGAAAGAACAAATACAAAAAAAACTGAAGCACAAACAAAAAAAAAACAAAAAGCAAAAGCCGACAAACGACAAAAAAACAAAAACTGAAAAAAAACAGACAAAAAAAAACAAAGGCCCCCACCCTTCACGCCCAAACCATCCCGCTCTCCTCCACCAACGATGCGGCAATCAACCCCACAAAACCCGCAGCCCGGAATCCACACGCCCCAACACAAAAACAAACAAGGAAAAAATGAACAACAAACAAAAGAAAGAACAAAAAAAGACAAAAAAGGACACCCCATGATGGCAGAAAGAAGAAGAGAAAAAAAAACACCACACACAAACGGAAACAACGCTCACAACCGCGAGACATACACCCCAGGCCCCCCCCACAGCCTTCACAGGCCCAACCCCCCCCCCCCCCCCCCCGAAAAAAAAAACCCCCACCCCCCCCCCACCCCCCCCCCCCTCCCCCGCGCCGTCCCCCCCCCCACCCACCCCCCACACACCACACCACAAACCAAAACTCGACCAAAGAAGAACCGAAGAGAACAAATAAAAAAAACTAATAAAAATAAAAAAATAAGACAAAAAGAAAAAAACGCGGATAACAAAGACCAAACAAAAAAAAAAGAAAAGGATGGAAAAAAAAAGTGAAAAAAAAAAGAAAACCCATCCCATTATAAGTAGAACTGACTCGAAACCGAACAAGAAAAAGATTTAGGAATGAATGAAAAAACAAAAAAAAAGAAAAAAAAAAAAAAAAAAAAAAAAAAATAGGGAAAAATAAACCCCCCCACCACCCCCCCCCCCCCCCCCCCCCCCCCCCCCCTTCCCCTCTTGTTGTGTTGAGAGAGATGATCCAGTATATATATATATATATATATATATATAGATTAGTATCGATATAATATATAGATATATATATAGATATAGATATATAGGGGAGTACCACCACTGGTGCAACTGAATGTTGCTACCCCTACTCTATTCCTATATATATATATATATATATATATATAAATATAATATATATATATATATATATATATATATATCTATATATATATATCTATCTATATTATATTAATTCGGTAAATAGCATTTATGCAAGCTCTCTTGAGTGTGGAAAGGTTACAAACGTGATACTAAAATGTCTCCATCATGCACGATGGTCGGTCAGACAGGGGCATGTGATCAGGATCCTGTACTGATACATTTCAGGTGTATTGTGAAGAATTCCTTAGAACACGAGGAGAGTAGCCGGTCGGCCGAGCGGACAGCACGCTAGACCTTGTGATCCTGTGGTCCTAGGTTCGATCCCCGGCGATGGCTGAGAGAAGCACTGGGCAGAGTTTCTTTCACCCCATGTACCTCTGTTACCTAGCAGTATGAAATAGGTATATTGGGTGTTAGTCAGCTGTCACGGGGCTTCTTGGGGGTGGCTGGCTGGCGAGGACCGGGCCGCGGGGAGGACACCAAAAAGCCCCGAATCATCTAAAGATAACCTCAAGGTATAATGTGCAAGTGTGCTTTCGCGTCGTACTCTACGGATAGTTCCCACCACGTTTTACTATGTCATTGATTAAGGCATAGAAATTTTTTTATAACTGCGTGTATTTATATATTTGTACTGATTTATATATGTATGAATGTATGTATCTGTATATCAAGCATGTATTTCTTAGTTTACATCAATTATGATTTGGGTGGTCATCCACTTAAAATGGTCAGAAGAGAGACGGCCTCGCTTTCGCAGGACTTGCGACCCTTGTTATCTTGAAGTTATCTTGAGATGACTTTGGGGGTCTTTAGTGTCCCCGCGGCACGGTTCTCGACCAGGCCCTCCACCCCTAGGAAGCAGCCCGTGACAGCTGACTAACACCCAGGTACCTATTTTACTGCTAGTAACAGGGGATGGGTGAAAAAATTTGCCTATTGTTTCTCGCCGGCGCTGGGATCGACCCAAGACCACAGGATACAATGTCCCAGCGTGCTGTCCGATCGGCCGACCGGCTCCTTAAAGTGGAAGTAGTTGGGCATTTTCCCCGACTCCGATCTCATACCTCATTACTTTGTACGTCTTTGTGACTATTCCAAGGCTACAAAGTCATACTGGTACACCATATTTTCTCATGCTATCTTACATTTCTCATCTATCAAGGAATATAATTATTTTTGTTATTATATTATTTTTATTATTATAGTTTTATATTTTATTATTATTATTAGTGTAGTAGCAGTTAGCAGTAGTAGTTATTGTTGTAGATACTGTAATATTTGGTTTTAGAGTGGAGGTAATAGCAGTAGCTTAGTTGAATTACGACTTCTCCCTCACCACAGGAAACAACAAAAAAAGCCAGAAAACACTAGGAAAACAAACACGAGCTAAACAAAAAAGAAACAAAAAAGGAAAAAACAAGAACCCACACCACAACCTCGCACACAAAAACTACACAAAACACTCAACACAAAATAGAAAAAATAAAAGAGTGCAACAAAAAGACAACAAGAAAGAAACAAAAATGACCAAAAAAATCGTCTCACACAATAAAAAAAAAACGCAAAAACAAAAACCAACCACAAAGCTGCTACAAAAAAAAGAAAAAAAAAACGAACAACAAAGAAAAAACAAAAGATAGACAAAAAAAACTTACCAAAAAAAAGAAAAAAACTTAAAAAAAATGAGAGGAAACAAAAACTACAACGGAAAAAGAAAAAAAACGAACAAAAAATAAACATAACAATAAATAAAAAAAAATATACAATAACATTAGGTAATACACCTTAACTAAATATAGTTGAGAAAATTATAATCTAACAATTGTAAAGGTAATAAGTTGTGTACTTAATCTAATCGTTCCTTACTTATTAATATACTCTGCTCGTATTTCTTAATCATATCTTTACTTATAATGAATTTTCTTTCTAATTATCTTCGACGTATGTATCATATTTACATCTCATAGATCCCTTTAGTATCCTCTTATCCTATGTACTATAACATTATCTATTGTAGTCACTTCTTCTCCGATGTCTCCTTATTTCCTATGTATACTACCTTAGTTATGTCTCCTCTTTCTCATATTATCCTCCTCTTCTATGTCTCATCTTTCTCCTATGTCCTTCTCTCTTATGTCTCCTCCTTCGTCTCAGTCTCTTCTTCTGTGTTTCCTATCAATTTTCTTCATGTAAGGACTAATCACCCTTGATTTAGAGGAGCAGAAACTTTCTCTGCTTTCTTTTTTGTCGAGAGAGTTTTGCAGCAGACTTGCATCAACAATTAATGTTTTTTCCCCCTTCGGCTTAATTGTCTCTGACTTATGTTCTGTTCTCGTCCTCTCTTTCTGTATCAATATATAACTTTTTTCTCCAGTGACCCACTTTCTTGTCCTCACCAATTTCTCTTATATCCATTATGTTAACTCGATTAATATTTTGCTTAATTCAAGTCTAATTGCTTAATTTTTTTGTTCCTATTTCATATTTTGAATAATTATGTTTATCTTTTACTATATTGATTTATTACTGGTGTTTTTAACAAGTTTTATATATTATAATTTTTCCTAATGAAAAAAGATTTAGTATCCTTCGACTTTAAACGTATTCCAATCACCAATTCATGACGTTCTTTTTAATGGATCAGAAAATGGGCATGACGTTAGAAACGGCTTATGTTACGCCCTAATGAAGACAAGTGTGAGTATACAAAGAAATTGATTAAAGAACGAAGCTGATCAACGTCAGGAAGGGGTTTAAATGAGTCATAACAATGCTTATATTGGGATTAGGGATTTTTATGAGTCATAAGGATTTAAGAATTATATATAGTTTTTTTGCGACTTTATAATAGTCGTGTCTACGTCATAATGGGAGCTTTAATTATATGTCGTTTAAAGGTTGCACATTGTTATTTAAGTGACCATTAATGGGGTCTTCAAGAAGTAGAAAGTTGATGTCCCTCCCCATGGCGATGTCACGCATTCCAGTTGACTTCCTTTAAAGATTTACATAACGTGGTTGACAAACATATTTTTTTCTGTCGTAAAGTGGTTGTTATAACGTCATAAAGCTGTTATACGCAGTAAAGTATTTTATGGACGTCATTAAAGAGGGGTTCATCACGATTTCTTTATGAGGGTCAATATATCGTATGTTTTTTTTTTTAATCTATTGTAGCTACCACAACTACACCATTGTTTTCTGTAGATGGTTAACCAGTATACAATGTGCTACCTATAACAAGCGTTACTTCCCTTTCCTAAATCACTATCACCACGCCATCACCACACCATAACAATAACCACAACCCTTCCCATCACCACAACCTACCATCACCACAAGCCTCCTATCACCAAAACAACCCTCCCATCACCACAAGCCTCCGTCAACAAAAAAATCCATATAAACACAAGTCCTACTATAACAACAAGAATTCAAATAACCACAAAAACGCCACAAGAACCAAAAACCGCTCAATAGAACCACAAACAGCCACATCAACCACAACCCGCCCGACCACAACAGGCGGCACCACAGCCTCCCATCACACAAGCCTGCCGCATTACAAGCCGGCCAGGCACACAACAGCCAGCACCCAATGAATTCCGTCAACACAAACCTCAAATAAAAAAAAACATCACAAGGAATAACACAAGCCTTCCGTCTATCAACAAGAAGACAAATCAACAAAAAACCTCACACACCAAAACCCTACAATATCAACAACCTCCCATCACAACAAGACTTACGTAAACACAAAGCTTCAGTCACCACAAGCAGTTAAAAAGATAAATATTTAAACGTCTTAGTATAGGTTAAATGAAAAGAATGGGAAAAATTATTAAGCAACATGTTATACCACCTGCAACTTTTACTTGCTGAAAAAATTAACTAAGCTTACAGTCCTGATATTAGACCACTAACAAAGGAAGCACATCGTCAAAGATCTAAAAAGCGGCACAGGCACACAAAAGCCTGGCACGCAACACATAGTCGCCACAAGAAATCTGACAAAAGCCGGCCGGCACCAACAACACGCCCACACCACAACCGCCCGGGCACCTCAAACAAAACCGCAAACTTAAAACAAAAGCATTACAAGAATCACAAAGACGAAACACACCAAAAGACTTAAGTCACCCAACAACCCGCCAAATCAACACAAACCCTACCAGGCACCACAACCCGAACATCAACACAAGCTCAATAACCACAAACTCCCATCACCCAAGCCTTCCATCACCACAAGCCTCCCGTCACCACAACCTCCCATCACTCAAGACTTCCGTAACCACAACCCTACCATCACACCACAAACCTCCCGTCACACAACACTCCAACTAACACAAAGCACTTCCATACCACAAGCCTTCCATCACCACAAGCCTCCCATCACCACAACCCTCCGTCACCACAACCCCCGTCACCACAACACCATTCCCATCACCACAAACCTCCCATCACCACAAGCCTTCGTAATCCACAACGCCTTCCATCACACAAACCCTCCCATCACCAGTCAGCCTTCCATCACCACAACCCTCCCATCACCACAAGCCTCCCATCACCACAACCCTCCCATCACCACAAGGCACATTCCGTCACACACAACCCTCCCATCACCACAAGCCTCCCATCACCACAACCCTCCCATCACCACACAACAGCCTTCCGTCACCACAACCCTCCCATCACCACAAGCCTTCCGTCACCACAAGCCTCCCGTCA